>CABFWB010001434.1:21700-147882 GCA_902151455.1 Timema bartmani
AATTTTTTTTCTCTAGAACCGCCACTGGTTTTCACCATGTTATGCCTTGACGCCATTATATGTCGTACCTTAACTACATTCATGACGCTTCGTCTACCCTTATATCTGAGGCTGTTTTTTTAAGAATATTCGGGACTGTTCAACTTATCTTTCACAAGTCACTGAAATGTATTATTCGTATTATCTGAATTTAATCTCAAATCTACGATTCCACGCGTTCTGAAAGAGAAACTTTGGATAGAAGAACATTTATATATTCCTTTATGAAATATATAAAAATATTATTCACTTTGTAAAATATCCTTACTCAAACCAAAATATGTAACTAATGTTAGATTTTATTTGGTTGTTTTGTATTCACATTAGATGGTATAAAAGTGTTTTTTATCAAATACAGTTTTAGACGTTTGACTAAAAGTATGAATTTAATTTATGTTTTTATATGTTTGGGATTATAATAAAAATACTTTTATAACAAGATAGCCCAAATTAACAATACCTAACCTGCATCTACAAATTGAAGATTTGGCTTTGCTAGGTGGGGTAATAAATACTGTCTTAAGCCTGTAATAAAGTCTTAAAAATTAGTGGACTTAAAAATATAATTATGGAACAAAATAATTAATATAACTTAAGAATCCCTTCAAATTTGATAGCAAAATTAATGGGATTTTTGTATTTTCTTTTTTTATTTTGTCAGTGAGGGCCTGTGAACTATTGCTGGAATTTTTATACTACTTCATTTACATATAATATCACTCATAGAGACTATAAGTTTAACTTGACTTCTTACTAACGCCACCATTTTAAGATATGTTTTGACCATATTAATAAAATTTAATACATTTATAAAATAAGGATTCTACAAATTAAACGTCCAAAATGTTAATTAATTCTTTTAAATATCCATAAAAATGTTTCTAAATAAAATTTATATATAATTAGACAATGTTGGAGTAGTTATTCATTTATATTCCAAATATAGACTGAAAATCAATTTACATAAAATATCTCAAACTAAACACATACATTTTTTAAATATTACTAACGTGCACTGCTTTAGGGTTGATTGTTTGATTAATATTCATATTTGGTTAAGTTAAAATATATCATAAAATGTATGTATTTTGTGCTCGATTCAACTCTATTATTAATAAATTGTAATTATTCTAATATTTGATAATAAATAGCAATTAAAATATAAGTTAACTTTATGTTAACATTGGTATTGGTATGGCAAATACAGGTGTTTATCAACTACTTACTTTCAAGGAATTGGGATTGGAAGGGTGCTTAAATTTGTTTTAGATAGAATAGAAGAAACCAAACTAATATTACAAATACTGAACGTGGCCTAAGCTCGAACAAAAATGAAACCTAGTGTTGAATTTATACGGAACCTTTGATCATGAATCATAGTTTACTTAGATAATCAACCGTTGATTAAAAATTAAATAAGTATTGATTTTATTTAAGAACAAATTCTTCTAAATGAAACTTGCAAATAATTTATCAACCACCTCTATTTCAGGCATTTAATTAGGGTTTGAGCCGCATCTATGATTGCATAGTCTAACACGTCACTCTCGTATTTCAGGTGACGGGAAGACCTAGGTTTTAGTCTCATTCGGGTTTACCACTCTCCCTCCATCTAAATACAGGAATCATTCTATTATAACCCAACTCGGTTGCGTAGTTAGCTAACGCACTAGTCTCGTGTTGAGCTAGACTGCTGAGGACAGGGAGATCGAAGCTCGAATCTCGCTCGGATGAACTGGGGTGGTTTTTCCTAAATTGATTTTCACTCTCCCTCTACGCAAATTTGGGTTCACTTGCTCTATATTCAACCTTTGCAAATCATAACCGATTAGCATAGTTAGTACTTAAGCATATAACCCGAACGCGGTCTAAATAGATATGTAATTTTGTAATTTGAAATGTGTTCTTCACAACGCGTCTTGTAATAATAACTGACTAAAACAATGTATTACAGTATAGTCAAATATGACAAATGTGAGCGCAGTAGGCCTACTAGTGGAAGGTAGGCCTGTTCCTAAGTTGATATCAAGCTCTAATGAGTGCGCAAGTGTAATTAACTTGACGGGATCAAAGCGGGACGAAAAAATAAATAGGACACTTGCTAAATATGACTCCTAATTATTCTGTCGGCATGTGAGGGTTTGGATGGAAGCTAAGAGGACTGAAAAACATCACTACCGTATCTACCATTTTTCAAATCTCTGATATATTTTGAAAAGAGATTAATATTGGGCAGACAAATAATAGAATTAGAACGTTTATGAATTCTAAAATAAAGGTTTTTAATAAGAAAAGCCATTTTAATTCAAATACATTGCAATTATTGTTTTATAAATGTGGGTGTAGTTTAGTATTAATTTTTAAAATAATTAAATAAATATTTCAACATATTTATTTTCTAAATAAAATAGTTTTATATATTTGACAGTTAAGTACCATAGTGAAATGATGTATGAAATATTTTAGACTCACACAATCATATTTAAATAAGTAATTTATATCCTAAGAAAGTACTATGTCTATTATGGTTTCGAACTGTGGGTGTTAAATATTTTGAAAATTATTAATTTGAGTGCAGATTCTCAATATACTCAAAATGTATGCTTAGTACTATGTTATTCTTTTTATAAAACTGCGTTGTGCAAAGCTCGTATTTTGAACTTGTTTGCGATTATTTGGAATAAATATGGATCGAGTTGAGTTTATAATAGTCAAATTGTGATGGGTATGACCTAATCTCATTTCTTTGAACTCATCTCACCTTTATTATACTATCATACAAATAATATGTATTAAAATATTTTGTTTTTCTTCTCTTAATATAACTCCTGAAACTTATTTATCGCTTCCACTGTTGAGTTAACGTCATTCCCAAAGATCCATTCTAAGCAAAGTGTACTAACCACTTCATATAATTAATAGGTTTGAGTAGAATAGAGGGATAGGTTTGAGTATAATAGAGTAAATTTGTGAGTGTAGCCGTGTAGTCCTAAGCCACGTGACGATATGTTTTTTAGTTTGAAGCTATATTATTAAAAGACTAAGGCAGGTTTATGGAGGGAAATATTTATATAGAACGATTTCTGAGGTAAAATTAACTCTTATTTTGTATATAGGTGTCCTAAAATCAATTTTTAAAAGGAATCTGATAGCTATATTATTATTATTATTACTATTATTATTATTATTATTATTATTATTATTATTATTATTATTATTATTATTATTATTATTATTATTATTATTATTATTATTATTATTATTATTATTATTATTAGCTACGCGTCTTACTACCCGTTCGGGTTATACGCACTTACGCTAATGTGTAACGGTAGGGTGATTGTGAGATGAAATGGAGGACCTACAGTTTAACGTGGGATCCGAACCACGGTGAAGGACTGGCATTCCACACATTCACAAGTTGTGATTAATATACATCTTGTCAGAGGTGAAAGAAGGGTTTGGCAATTAGGTAAATCTGTGCCAGGACCGAGGATTGAACCCCGGACGCCCAGCACAGAAGTCTGACACCTTACCAGGTCACCTCTGATAGTTATAAAACAACTAAATTTACTTTCACCTATTCATGCGTCAGGTATTTTATTATAAATTATAAATTTCTATAAAATAACGCAAGCTATATAGTGAAATGTAATCAATAATTGATGTAGCCAATGTTGGAATAATATTTTATTATACTGAGTGTTTTGAATGGTACAAGGATATGTTTCCGAATAGGTATATGTTTGTTATGTGAAGTTGAGGTTGAATATACATTGTTACGATTGTATAGCTGAGATGACTAGTTGTAGGTTGTTGAGGGGAAAGATTTCCATTCTTTGCGGTTGAAGAAATTGTAAAGATGTGACTGTGGAATTCGAGGCAGGAAAGGCGTCGGGACTGGTTGAGCTCTGGGGCGCAGCTCAAGGAGGGACACTCGAAGTAAAAAGGACGACAAGGGTGCGGACGAGTTGGGTGGCGAGTCACCCAATAAATTTAACAAGTTCATGTCTATATACATAAAGTAGGAATATTGTTAGTTAAAATAAATAGATGTATTAAAACGTGTCTGATTGTTTTTGTTAAAGCAGCGCAAGGAACACATTGACCGTGTGCCAATTATTATATAATATTTAACTGATATCAGACACACAAAATTAATATAATTATTAAGAAAGTTCATACTGGCAACAGCTATTGTACTTTCTAAAACACTCTTCCTATGAAAAAATGGAGTGTAGTCATAGAACAAGTTCTAAATGTTACAGGTAAATATCTGAGCTTGTAAGAACTATTATTTTAAAATATAAACCTACATAAATATTAATATTAAATTTAATAAAAAGCTTTAATCGACATAAAATTATGTACAACAGGAGATTATCGTTAAAGAAATATTCCTAAAAAGGAATGAAGAAACGGTGCATGGTTTGATTGTTCTCAAGCTGTATATAATTGGCTGTGACAACATGTGTTGCGATCTGTTGCACAAAACATGAAGACAAGCATACATTGCGATGTGGTAAGAAGATTTTTGGAAACACCATGTTATGATATTGGTCGGCTATTTCTCAATAGGCTAGCTTTGATTGGTTTTATCCTATTTTAAATTTTGTTTAGAAAATATTTATGATCTATTTATTAACATTATTTTACTGAAATACATTTTAGTAATCATCTTTTATAATGGTATTGATATATAAAAAAAAATACAATTTTTATATAAGATTTAATGATTTATTGGTTAAATATCTATAAACCTCAATAATGTAAATTTGTTTTTATAATTATAAAATTACAAAGAAAAATCACAAACAATGTGTAATTTAGACAAAAGTTTCTTAATCAAGTTTCCCTTATAAATACGTTAACTGGAAAAATCATTTAAAACTATCTTTAACCCCCTAAGTTGAAATAATCTGAATGAAACTTTTCTCAGGTAGACCATCAAATGTGTTTCTATTCTTAGACTAATAATCAAATTGCGTACGTTTTATTTTCTAGCTATGGAACTCATTTGATATTTATACCAGTTTCTAGATACATTTTATATATTTTAACTTCAAGCTAAGCATTGTGCAGCTTTGATTTTGATAGATGGTATATTTTTACAATAACTATGTGAACTGCACTAACCCTTATTTTTTACAATGAGTATATGGACTGCACTAATCATTGTTTGTACAAGATTTATTTATTCTAAACGATGTATTTTATTTTCTGTAAAACACTAAATATAATATTTATTTATTACACATTTAAACCATATTTATCAAGACATAGGACACACGATTACACCAAATTGAAAGAAAAGTTCATTTATCACCAAATCTCATTTTTATGTGGATGATAAGTTGTATATAGGTAAATACATTATTTTGTATTAAATAAAGAACACATTTCCGTTACAAGTATTGTAAGGAATGTGACATTTTGATGAAAGCTTTTATTCCCAGTGTAGTGTAAAGTAGAAATAAAACTTGGTGAAGCAACAATCGTGTTGGTCTGTGATGGAGTGACAGCAAATAGTGAGTTTCATTTTTCACCCTGGGGACTGTCCCCAGTCCTTTGACATCTCGTCTCTCTTCCCAATATTCTCACAGGAAAAATAAACTAGCAGAGGAAAACTCCATATTCGTAAACTCTCGGCTGTTTCGGACTGCCAACCTACCGGTCTCTCACTGAATTCGTTAACATCTTGGTCAAATGGGTCAGTTTTCATACCTTGGGTTGGATGTAAAGTACCAAATAGATAGAATACTTACGTTGGAAATAAAGTAACTTGTAAAAAGTAACAAAGGGAGAGAATACTTACGTTGGAAATAAAGTATTTTTTAAAAAGTAACAAAGGGAGAGAATACTTACGTTGGAAATAAAGTATTTTTTAAAAAGTAACAAAGGGAGAGAATACTTATGTTGGAAATAAAGTAACTTTTAAAAAGTAACAAAGGGAGAGAATACTTACGTTGGAAATAAAGTAACTTTTAAAAAGTAACAAAGGGAGAGAATACTTACGTTGGAAATAAAGTAACTTTTAAAAAGTAACAAAGGGAGAGAATACTTACGTTGGAAATAAAGTAACTTTTAAAAAGTAGCAAAGGGGGAGAATACTTACGTTGGAAATAAAGTAACTTTTAAAAAGTAGCTAATGGAGAGAATCCTCTCAATGTAAATAATTTTTACTTTAAAAAAGTAATTATTTGAGATAATCTTAATGTTGTAAGCAATGCCACATTTAAAAAGTACTTATTGGAGGGAATACTAATGTTGTAAACTACGTCACTTTTAACAAGTAACTATTGGAGAGAATCCTAAGTGTTGTAAGCAATGACACATTTAAAATGCAACTAATGAAGGAATCCTAAGTGTTGTAAACAATGTCACTTGTAAAATAATCACAGCTTATATCGGTGGTCACGCGGGGAAAAAAGCGTCAATCTCACCTTGTTTGGTTTGCCTGTGGTGAGAAGGTTAGAGTTTGGATACCGGTCAGGTAATGAGAATTATTTTTCTTAAAATGTTTCCCTCTCCATGCAAATGTGGCTACATTTCATATTAAATTCTTATTCAACTCTCCACCCTCCATTAGTTAGTAAGTTAATGAGAACTGGTACACAGAAAAATATAAAAAATTTAAATGCAACAAATTGAAGTCCATTTAAAGTTATGTTAAAATGTATATGTTAATTAGTTAACATTATAAATTGTAATTTTTAGTTTATTTAGAGCCGAGTCACGTGATCTAAGGCATCAACTCGTGTAGCTTACCAGAGTGTGTTTTTTCTCTATAAGATCTCCCAGTATTCCTACATGCAAATAAGGGTACAATTTTTTCCCCTTCTATACTATTCATCCACATTGCCTTAGTTTGAATATGCTATTAACCTGGATGGGTTGAAAGACGTGGTTCATTAAAAAAATATTATTAAAAAATTAAATATAGTTCTTAGTTATATTACCAGGACTATAGCTACAGGATGGGGTGGAATGTGCTGACACATTAAATAATTATATAACTCTACTATTTTAACTACTGAATGCTTCAATTTAAACTTAAAATGACAACCAAAGATTGACTATTTTCTATATGTTCTTGAATTATTCATTTTTTTTAAACAATTTCTTTAACTTTAGGGGACTGGTGTCAAATAAATAAAATGTGAAGACTGGCGCTTTTGCATTTTTGCAACATCCTATAATGTTCTAAACAATAATAAAAAACCTACTTTAATACATAATATTATTGAAGCACCATTATTAAATAAATACTTGAAAGATATTGTATTTTTGTAAATTCAATTTAAAAAAAAGAAAATCACAATAATGTTAAACTGTTACAAAAACATATCTTATTAGTAGAAAAAAATTAGTACTTGGTAACTAAACTAAATTACCTGAAACTTTGTAGTCTAATATACAAAATACTTAACAATCATAAAATATAGATTTAAATTAGGACGTATTTTTAGCAGAAAAAACATTACAAACAAGAGTATTTCAAAAAGTTGCTTACATTAAAAAAAAAAAAAAGAATTTTATTCCTTGATTTCCTTTCTTCAATTCGTATTCTTCTATATAATAGCGACCACACGTGAATAACAATTATAGCAAACTAAAGCACCGTGATAGAACTTTCACGAAATATGCAATGTAAACATACGGTGGCAATGAGCCAGACATATGATATCACGACTGGCCCCGTTGTGTATTTACAACATTCCTGCATGACACCAGTATTCCATATCTCCGAAAAATATAAATTATTTAATGTTTGATGACATAATACTGCGAAGCAGAAACTAAATGAGTGAATAATTGGAAATAATTGGGGTGGATCCGACCTAATTACCTTTAATTAAAAAATATATAGATAACCAGCTGTTGCTAAAATGCAACAATTCCAGTTACAGATGGTTAAGATGGCCATACATATTTCTGTATACGCTCTTAGAAACGTAACATGACTTTGCGCAATATCTCTTGTTGAATTTCTTCAACTTCCACCACAATTATTTCTTGAAGTTCCTGATTTGTTTTTGGGTGAGTTGTGTAAACATGACTCTTCAACATGACCCACCAAAAAAAAAAAAATCTGGTGAACGTGGTGGCAAGGCGATGTCCTCATATCTTAAAACAAGTTGGTGAGGAAACATTTTGTGGATTACCTCCATTGATCTTTGACCTTCCTGAACACTGAAATGCAACGTTGGAGAATGTATACCAACAACATGAGGTTCCAGCAAGGTGGGGAAACGGGTACACACAGACGGATCATCAATGGAGGAAATTATAGAAATGTGATGGACGTTAAAGAAATTCAACAATACACACTGCACAACGTCATGTCAAGTTCCGAGGAGAGTATAAAATAATGTATTGCACATATTGTGGCAATATTAAGGGTTTTATATTTAAAAAATGAATAATTAGAGGGTATTTAAAAATTGACAATCTTGTTTTGTTATTTTAAGTTTAATTAATGAGTTTATTAGTCAAAATAATAAAGATATAATGTTTTTAAATGTGTGAACACTTTCTGCTCCACCCCGTTTAAAAGTTTAAGTTTAAAAAATGAATTATTAAAATATTGTAGAGTGTATTTATTTTTCTATTTTTATCTAAAATAAGGATTGTTCTCTGAATCGCGTTTTATCAGCCTTCTGGGCAATCTGCATATTTACAGTCAGAGTAGAAATGAGTAAAGTAAAGTTTGGAAGAAATTTTCCGAATCTACGTGTAAGGAACTATCGACTGAGAGGCTGGTGGAAAATATATTCGAGAGTTAAGTTGGTTAGTAAGTCGTGTGATGTCCCAAGGGAGTGCATGTTAAATACCGGTAATAAAACTACAAGTTTTCTCCAGACCACAAATAATAATCAACGTTTCTGTTTCCGGTCGACCAGCTGTACTTGATGGTGGGCTGGATCGAAGGAAGGGACGAAGCCTGAGATGATGGCTTGGACTATAAGTATATTTATTTTCTATTTGCTGTTGAGCCTCAGAGGATTTGGTCGTGTGGGTGAAAACGTCCTATGTATAATATTGACAAGTGTTAGCATATATATATATATATATATAAAACAAGCAGCATCTATTTATGTTGGGCTGTACATACTAGATCTAAATTTACTATCAATTAAATTATTTTTCGTCAGAATAATATAACTAGGAATTAGTCTTTTAAATTTTCGAATCCTTTATTCCTTAAGGATATTTAAAATTCAAAGATTTAAAATAATTTTAAATTCGGGATCTTAAGAAAGAGAAATTTTGTTTTATCAAATACCTAATTGAGTTTTTTTACTCTATACTTATTTACTATCAGTCATTAGAAACTCTAAAGTTCACTGTCGCACTTACAAAAGTACGCCAACTATCCTTATCTTGAGCTAGTTCTATCCATTCATCATATTACACCCTATCTCTTTCAGGTCCATTTTAATCCCATCTCCGTCTTGGTCTTCCCAATGGTTTCTTCCCATTGAACTTACTAGTCAGTAACATTAACAAGGTTCTGGAATCTCCCATTCACGCAGCAAGTCCTGCCCACTGTAATCTACGTAGCTTATCCTAACAGTGTCTTATGGTGAGTACAGGATATGTAACTCATCATTATGTAGCCTGGTACAATCCCCAGTAGCCTCATCCCTTTTTGGACCAAATATATTCCTATGCACCTTGTCTTTGAATACCCTAAGCTTGTTTTTGTCCTTTAAGGTAAGAGACCTAACATATTTTACCACTTAACTGATTGTGTATTAAAGCTATACCAAAAATTTCTGGCAGATAAATATAATTATTGCATCTATATTTTTATATCAATTTAAATAAAAATTAACGAAGGAATGGACATATTTCTAGTGTGTGAAAATAACTTTTCTCAGTGAGCAGGTTTTCTGACAGACATATTAAATACTTATGTGTAATGAAGATTTGGGTTCGAAAAAAGGTAGATTTAACACATATATTATTATAAAATGTTTTAAGGCTAACATAAATACATTAAGTTTGTGCAGACCTAACAAAATACCAACGTTCGATGTAATAAAATTATCATTTTGTAGTTTCAAAAAATATACATAATACTAATATTATATTTTACTATCTAATTAACTAGAAGTTTTCACTACTATGGGATATTTCTTATTAGTTATCACTATTAGAAATATACTTGGATAATTGCAGCGTTAGATGGCACATTTTAGTTTAAACTTGACTAATATTATGCGATACCTATTTTAAAATATAAATTAAGTTCTAATAAATTATTCGACTTTGAAACTATTTTCTAAACTGTTGTCGCTAAAGACAATACATTGATTATTATCTTATAAATAATATAGATATTTTAGTTTGTAAATACACACATAGCATTCCGCGTATCACAGATTTCTTATGAATACAATATAACTCCATATTTAAGTGATAAATGGTATATTTTAGTGCTAGGTAATATACAATATTGTAAATGTGAATAAATAAGGACAGTTAGTATTTAGTACATACTAACCCTTGTTATATAAATTATGTATTTATTTACAGATACAAATTTATTTTGAACAAGAATATATTATTAAATAAATACATATTTTTCTGTTTAATACTTCTACTAATTTGTAATTAAATTATAATTCATCCCTATTTTATTCATATGTATTTTTTCTAAATAATTAATATGTACAATTACATAGCTAAATCGTTAATTTATATGTATATATGTGTATGTGTGTATATATTTGGTTTTGAAAGAATAATGTGGATTTATTTTAAAGGCAGAAAATCAACACTTCAAAATTGGATGTGTCCTTTCGCTAGAGGGTATATTAATGATTTGAATCATGATTTATGTATTTTTCTTAAATAAAATTTAAGCTTATTGAGTGAAGATCCATGTCTGTATTAAAATTAGATCTAGTAAGCCATCCCAAATAGCATCAATCAATTTCAAACCTTAGTTTCAATATCATTATTATTAGTATAATTAACTTGTTTAGTTTCCTCAAAGACACACTAAAATATAACAAATAGTGAAATAATTCTGTTTTATATTTACAGTATATCAGTGAGCAATCTCTTTTGACTTTTTTTTCTACTCAGGACACATTTTAGCATTCCAATAAAATGTGAAAGTTGATGTTAGTGAAATTGCCCATTAGTGAAACAATCTAGATAAAAGAAGGGCGTCGTGGTTGTTGATTGTTCTTTGACAAGACAAGGAGTGAGCTGTAGACTAAACATCATTAGCTTCTCAAATAAACAAAAAGTCTGATTGAATTCGTTGTTACCATTAATTTTGTTTGTGAGATATTTGAAAATAACAATCGTGTATCGCAAATAATGAATGTTTCAAAGTAAAGGAAATGGTTTAAATAGTTCAAATAATAAAGCATCAAAGAAAATCTTGAAAAAATTTTGAAAAACATTATGAATACCTTGACTTTATCTAGCTATTTTAAGCAATTGGTTAAAGAATCTATATAGACTTGTGTAGTTTGAAGGGTAACAAAAACAAAAATAAATTATACGAAACAATCGTACGAACATTATATTATGTAGCATAGCCTCTAAGGTAATTTTCTAAAAAAGGTTTTGAGTAAACTTTCTTTAAGGATATTTTCTTCGCAAAAAAAACACATCCTCTTCTTAATCACAATAATAACTCTTTATATATGTATTTGAAACTTAATTGTTCAATTATTTTAAAAAATACAAAAAAAAAATGTTAACTATACTATAATTATTTGTTATTTGTAAAAATAAAACGTGTTTTTATTTGTGATGAAAAACTATTAATAGATTTCCATTTTGAATTCAATTTTGAAGGTCAATTTCCAATAAATTCAAACCTCTATAATTATTTGTAACTAAACGTGTCTTAAATTAATTTATTTTAGATAAACAATAAATATATGTTATTATTGATACGTAAAATATACACCCGATACCAGTTTTGAACTAAATCTTTAAAGCTATAATCAAAAAAATTAAATTTTACAAAAATCAATCATTACTTAACTACTATTAAATGCGTTTTTTAATCTACACAACTATTTATAATACAAACAACTTAATCGATAGCTACCCATTTTGAATCAACTAACTAAAGTCATTTTTAAAACATTAAAAAAAATTAAAAAAGAATCATAACTAAACTCCTCATAGCTGAATTTTCACTCTAAAACAAGAATACGGCTTTATTTCTCATGTTATTTTCAATCAGTCCCCAGATATACATTTTAAGCAAAATCATTATAACAATTTTCAAAATAATTCAAATTTTTTTAAATCATTGATTAGTAAACGACTCTTTATAGAATTTTTAACTAGATCAAAGTATATTGAGTTATTTGTCATGGAAAAGACTCTGAAGATGCCCATTTGGTACCAAATCGTTATGGCCATTTTTTTTTTAAATATTTAAAGTTTTTTTAAAAATCAGTCAACAGTAAACTATCCAAAAATTAGATTATACACCCAAAACAAGTCTACAGTATTATATTCAATGTCAAACACTTCTAAGATACGAATTTGGAATCAAATCGTTAGAGCCATTTGTAAAATATTTCAAGTTTTTGAAAAATCTGTCATCGGTAAACTACCCTTCAACGAATTCTCCCCCAAAAACAATTTATATTGATTTATATTTGCCATATCAAACAAATCCCAGAAATGAGTTTTAAATAAAATGATTAGAGCTATTTTCGAAAAATTTGGATCAAAAACTACTCATCAGTAAACTACTCTTAATTGAAAAGTTAGGATGAAAAAAAAGTGTTGTGGTAGAGCCTTCTAACATCAAAATATCTAGTTTGAATAAAATCCATCCAACCTATTTGGATCCATGGTCAGAGACAGGCAGAACTGACAGACAAATATGGGGGGAGACGGAATTGTAAAATCCACTTTTTTGGGTTCGTGTTCACATAAAACATAAGGATTAGTTATAATCACAAGATAGATTTTCTTCACAATCAAAATACTTCCTCTTGAATTGGGAAAGTTAAAGTACAAAATTGTTTTAATATAAAATTAATTTACTAAAAAATATGTTCTCTTTGTTGTTAATTTTGTAATAGACATGACAAAAAATATTAAATTGTTGGAGCACACAGAGCCCTAAAAACCTTCTTTAGTTACATTTAAAATAGTTTTACTTTAATTAAAATTGTACGGCACAGTTTAATATATCAGGTTCTCAAATTCGGATTTGATAATCAAAAGAAAACTTAATATTATGATTCTAGACCCATCTAAAGCTAAAACACTCCAACAAAAAAATCAATTTTATGCCATTTATGAGCAGTGTCAGGGATTACAATGAAATGTCGTTCGTTGCTCAATGCTATAAGTTGGAAATTGTCCTGGTATTTTATGACGCCGTGAGATAGAACTAATACTAAAATTCATACAGTTATGTAATGCAGGTCGTATTATAAAAAACAATGGCCACACTAGGAATCTACGTAGAATCTCAACAACATCGCTTTTTGAAACCTGTTTGTTAATTTAAGCAGTTGATACGAATAAATAATAAAAGAAATGCTAAATATGGTTTTATGTTCAAAATAAATTTAATAAAATATTTAAATAAAATGAAGCTATTTTAAAGAATAAAATAAATTTTAACATGTTCCTACTTTGTTAAAAAGCACCGTTTTCTGCCCTAGCATGTCCTGGAAATATCCTTCACGTCTTAAGAGTGAGGTTTACACTTGATGCAACCCGCATTACACCCATTTAACTTAAGGTTAATCTTATTACCAGGTTTTCTCAGCCACCATAAATGATAACAATCTTATTCTTATATCATATTTAAGGTATTAAAACACTGAAAATATAGTAATTATTACATTTCAAATAAAATCAATGACTTTTTTTTAAATATTACAATAATAACTAAACAGTTTTTAAATTTTAACAGTGCAGTGAAAAGGAAATTCAAATTTTTGACAAGTAGTGTCCTATAGCTATTTTTTACGTTCCCATTGATACCATTAAAAAATTTTACTATAATAATAAAAAAGTGAAGTCCTGGTAAAACTAAAGTTATGTAAAAGTATTAAAACATTGTGCGTGAGATAGGTCACTTTACTTTCCGTCTGCCATTTATAGACTCCATTAGTGCTTGAAGGTTTTTCTGGAAATATAACAAGTAACAGAAAATAGGTTGGAGGGGAAGGGGGTGTTGCTCAATGACCATTCTAGTTTTTATCCGAAAGATGGTGGATAGACGAAAATATTTACGTTAGCAAACTATTGAATATTCATAGTTTTTATCACCACGTCTAACTACCCAATTCATAGTTCTGACAGTATCATACTCAGCTATAATCTCTTGTGTTTTTGGTGTCTTTAATGCTTCGTATACTTTATTAAGTAGCCGGAATACAAATTTTTACATTATAATTTCTAAGCTATAAATTATTGTTTTTTTAAATATTCTGTAACTAAACATAATCCATGTATTTAAAACGCCTAGTTATAAGTAATTAAAGCTGCAAAATACCACATGAATGAAACGAGACCATTTAATGAGCGACAAATGATAAACTAAACAGCTCCAATCATATATTTGGAGACCACCAAATATGTGCTGTATATCTTTGCAAAAGACCCAAACAGAATTAAAAATAAATGGTACGACATAATAGTACAAACTTTCTCATATGGTTTATTATATCATAGAAGAAAATTTTGAAAATATTTTTTTTAAGTAAGCTACCCTAATATAAGTTTTACTCGTAAAAATAAAAAAAATTATCGTGTTAATCACAATAATCACTTTTTGTATATAAATTTTAAACCAAATTGTGCAAATATATTTAAATCAATTCCAATTTTCAAAACTAAATTATTTGTAAACTACCCTAAAATTATTTGTTTGTAAAAATACAAACTTATTTCTATTTATTGTGAAAAACTAATAAAATATTCCCATTATGAATTCAATATTCAAGGTCAATTTCCAAACATTCAAATTTTTTGTTTTAAATAAACTAACCATATATTTATTTATTTTATACAAACAAAGATAAATTATTATTGATATTTAAAATAGTCTCCCGATACTAATATAAAACCAAATCACTAAAGTCACTTTTTAAGATAATCAAATTAAAGAATATCAGTCATTGGTAAACTATACATAAACAGATTCACCCCCAAAATTTGTATACATCTTTATTTGTCATGTTCATGTAAAACACTCCCTAGACATACTTTTAAGAAAAATCGTTATAGCAATTTTCAAAATGATTCAAATTTTCTAAAATCACTCCTCAGTAAAAAGCCCTTTATTTAATTTTAACAAAAACAAACTATACAGGGCTATTTATCTCAAACACTCCCAAGATACTCATTTGGAACCAAATCGTTAGGGCAGTTTTTGAAATATTTCAAGTTTTTGAAAAGTTTGCCATCAGTAAACAACTCATAAAGGAGTTTTTGCTTCAAAAACAAATATACACTGTTAATTTTCATGTCAAATATTTCCTAGATATTCATTTTAAACGTAATCGTTAAGGCCATTTGTAAAATATTTCAAGTTTTCGAAAAAAACATTTATCAATAAACTAGTCCCAAAAAAAGTTCACACTGTTAATTGTAATGTCAAACAATACCATGGTACTCATATGTAACCAAATCGCTAGAACCATTTAATAATATTTCTTGTCTTTGAAAATCAATCATCAGTAAACTACCCATAAATGAGTTTTTACCCCAAAAACAAGTAAAAAATTTCATTTTTATGTCATTCACTACCAATATACACAATTGGAGCCAAATCGATAGTGGCATTTTTAAATTATTTCAAGTTTTTGAAAAGTTAGTCATCAGTAAACTAGCCATAAATTAGATTTTATCCCAAAAACAAATATGCAGTGTTAATTGTCATGACAAACATTCCAAAGATACTTGTTTGAAATCAAATCGTTATGGACATTTGTAGAATATTTCAAGTTTTTGAAAAATCAGTCATCCGTAAACTTTTACCCACAATATTTTACCTCAAACACAAGTAAACAGTGCTATTTGCTATTCCAAACACTACCCAGGTACCCATTTGGAACCTAATTGGTAAATCCAATTGAGAAATATTTTAAGTTTTTGAAAAATTAGTCAACGAATTTTTGCCCTAAAACCAATTATTTAGTGCTATTTGTCATATCAAATAAATCCAAGAGATACATTTTAAACAAAATCATTAAAGCCATTTTCGAAAAAAATCTAATCAAAAAGATTTATTCATCACTCATCAGTAATCTATCATTAATTGAAGGGCTTGGTTAAAAATGATTTGTGATTTAGCCCTTTAACATTTAGATTTCCACTTTGAACAAAATCCATCAAAACGTTTCGAATCTGAGGCCAGGGGCAGACAGACAGGTATGGGGGACAGATAGAATCAAAAAATCCACTTTTTTGAGTTTGTGTTCAAATGAAACGTAAAGATTTTTCATAATTTCTTGAGCTATTGTTTTCATAATCACAATACTTTTTCTTGATTTGGGAAAGTAAAAATATCATTCCACTTCTTTTATAAAGTGGCCTCCTTCAAAATCTGTCGTAGCTTGATGTACAGTACAATACAGACAATAACTGTGCTGAGCACTGTAACACTGCCGTTGTGAAGAATACCGGTGGAAAACGCATCAACTACCCACAACGAGGATCATAACAAGATCTATGTGCTGCTGCTGTGTTCGGCCATAATACTAGGCTTTTCACTACTTGCTGCAATTAACAATTACATCGATCAAGCCCAGGAAAATTTACTAATCTGGTAGAAGCTCAAAAACCGCCGAAAAGTAAGTCCACCCCGTAAGAAATATGAGGAATCGCAACGGGATTCAAACTATAACAAGTCAAACAAACTTTTTTCTAAAGCCAATTAAGAAAAGAAACATTCGTTATGAAGATTTTAAAGTATATCAAAATAATTAATTGATAGTCTGCAACAACCCAAGAAAAAATTACAAAAAATTGAATGTCAAACTAGAAATCAGAATGATTCTGAACTATGGTTAGAGGAAAGGTTAAAACGCTTGACAGCGTCTAATTTTGGGTAAGTCTGCAACCATCTTGCAGTAACTGGCTGTGAGAATATGGTAGAGCAATGTTTATATACTGATCTACAACACCTAACCACTATATCGTACGGAAGAGAAACCGAACACAAATCCATAGAAATATTAGAGGGGACATTGAATGTTCAGGTTGAAAGATGCGCTCTCTTTACTGACCCTGAATTGTCATTACTTGGTGCTACATCAGATAGCGTGATCGGGAATGATGTGATAGTGGAGGTAAATTGTCCATCCTCAGCCGTATTTATGAATCAAGAGGCTGCTACATTTCAACGTAAGGAGACCTTCTGATAAGTTAGCAAAGACAGAACAATCTATGCTTTTACTAACTATTGGTAATATGGACACCAGTTGAACCATGCATACGCGTATAAATATTGAACATGATGATCATTTCTGGGGAAAAGAAATGATTGGCAATCTAACAGTATTTTAAATGGACTCTTTGCTTCCTGAACTTGTATATCCTTGGTATTCACGTTCAATGTATATCCACAATCCTTCCTATATTGTGTCCGAGTAAGCGAAGTGATCTCAACATCAACCCAAAGCAAGGATCAAGCTTTGTTAGCTAAGTAAACAATGTGACTCGTTACCAAACAAAACATCTATGTTTTAAATCCTTTCATTCGAATCTGTTGTATTTTAAAGTGTGGTTTATTATGGATTGTAGTTATTTAAACACTGTAATTTGTATAGGCAAATTGTTTTCAATACTGGTCTCACTAATATTTCTAACGATTGTGATAGTGAACAAAAATTTAGAACTTAATTGATGACATTTGGTGTAGCAACAAAAAAGTTATGAGCAAATTAATGTATTACATCCATGAAACATTCCCGTTTATATTTTTCGTGTGCTAAATATTTAGTTCAGAGGGAAATGTTTTTTACATAGTTTGTAAAATTATTATTATTATAATTATGATTATGATTATTATTATTATTATTATTATTATTATTATTATTATTATTATTATTATTATTATTATTTGTGAACACCACTTGTTTTGGGATTATTACTTTGGTTGAATACTAGCTTTGTATGTCATGTGTGATAATTATATGACCCGATCTCGCTGAGTGAGTGTGGTAGAGCTGAATCTTGGTATGATTCCGATCCGATGCAACGTAAAAATGATTGACACCATCGGTTTGACCATATTAGTAAAGGATATTATTATAAAATTTAAAATATGATAGTGGTAAATATTGGTATCACGTCTTTGTGTTGTCTCTATGATTAGACTTAGATTATTATAATTAACAGGTCAAGTATTTATTTTATTTTTAGCTGACAGATTTGGTATTTGCTAATTTAAATGTAATGTAATCTAATGTTTATACATATTTTTACTGTGTAGAACTTGATTTTAATTGAAGTGGTATCACTTGTGTTTTAAAGGCCTGGAATTCTGTTGGATCAATTAATATATGAGAAGCTAATGTTTTTTGTTACATTCGACACACTGTCTATTAGTGGCTTAATCTAATGGGGTGGAGATAAGAAAGATATTTAAGAGGAAGTGAGCCCGCATTTACGTGGAGCTAAAATGGGAAAACCACAGTGAAAAATCACTTGTGGAAAACCATTCTCAGTTATCCCAGCCGAGATTCAAACATCAACCTCCACGTCAACGGTGATCGATGGATTGCGAGCCAACGACTCAAACCCTAAACCACCACTGCGAGTCTAGGAATCTTCATAAAATAAGTATAAACAAGCTAGCTTTTTTATCCTTTGGGTGTTTATGATTATTATGCTTTAGCATTGGAAATTGGTTAAATCATTATTTAATCAAAACCAAATAGAGGCTGAAAGACAATATTTACTGCAATACAGCAGCATTTTTAAGGAGAAGCTAGGGGTAGAACAAAATGATAAATCATATGTGATAAAAAAAATTCGCAATAATAATAATACATCTATACTGCATTTATATATGAGAAACTTAAAAAATTACAAATCATATACATGCTACAGCCTTTGACGTTTAGAAAATCGTAATACATTTCAAAACAATATATTTATCATTAGGGCCCGGATGTTGATGACGTAAAAAATTTAAAATATGCACTTTAAAATGCTAAAAATTTACTTTATTAAATGATCTAAAACTTAATAAAATGCATCATAAAATGAAAAAAATGATCCTATAATGAATGTTTAAGAAAATTCAGAAAATAGGCACAAACTAATATATGTTATTTTAATTCACCTTAGTCTGAGTTGCACTGGACTACAAATGTAATTCCCAGGTTGTCGAAAGTTATCTGCCAGCAAGATTTTATACCTTGAAAAGCTGCGTTCTACATCAACTGATGGGGGTACTTGAATTGGGGAAGATCGTTGGTTGTTAAATCCTCCTCAATCCCATCCATGGAATATTTTATTACCACAAAGTATATCTGAGATTTGACACAAAGTTTTATACCTGGTGTTCTTGTCCAGCACTTCTTCCAGTTTACATGCAATCGTTGTAGCAATTTTTCCACGATCTTTGTTAACACCGGTCTCCACCTGTTTGACTAGTGAAATGGAATCTACCATTACCTCACCCCTTTTTTTCCAGTAATGTGATAGTTGTCAACAATAATGCAAAGTTCGACTTAATAAATGCCAAACTGCCCTCCATGTTTGGCTCAGAGAACTTATCTTGAGCAATTTTTATTGAAGCAATTTCATCACAATCAAAACTCTGTACTATTGGTTTCACTACCTGGAAATGTTCACAATAATACAATCACGCATTTAACCATGTGCCCCAGTGTGTGATGATAGATTGTGCTGGTAACGCGATGTCCGGTGCTTATGCTCTGAAATGTGCAATTCATGAGGGTGCTTTTAAGAAAACCTTTTAAACGTTCGCCACAAGCATGTCTACGTTGGAATAATTTGCTCGCACTTCTTCACAAACTCTCTGTAGACCATGTGCTAGGCACGTGACATGTACCATTTTAGAGTAAAGTGCAATCAATGAATTGTCTGCTCGTACCATATATGATGCTGCATCACTTAGAAATAAAAGATCATTCTCATGTATTATGCCCTCAGGCCACAGAAGAAACATAGCACTGTCTAACATTTAGGATATTGTCGAGTAATTGGACTTTTCTAATATTTCGGTGGCCAATAAAATTATGTCACCTGGTCTATCCAATTATAATGCTCCAATCACAAAATTGGATACATAGCGCCCAACAGCATCAGTGGTCTCATTGATAGAAATCCATAGCTTCTTCCCGTGAGTACCACACCTTATTTTATTTATATTTTCTTTGTAGCACTGTGGTAAATAATTCTTACGGAAAGTCGACTCGTCTGGTGTTTCTTAGTTTGTGTATTTTTCCAAAAATGCACGTAATTTTGGATTCTATAGTTTATATAATGGAATGTTTGCTGACACTAACACGTCCCACAATTCTTTACTAAACTTTGAGGACTTGGTGGATGTTGAATCAACTGAAGGTAGCAAGCGTTGAACTGCTGCTCTCTTTGATGCACGCTCAAGAGCACGCACATGCCTCTCACGACCAATATGCTGTGTCGCAGTAAACCGTCTTTCAGCCAATACTTTGGTTTCGCACAACTTACAATATAGCATGCTTCCATCAGTAGAAAACACACTATCCCTAAAATCAGATACTATTTGTCTTAAATGAACTGACACGCTAAGTTTAATTTTAGGGATTTTCAAAGTGGTGCTGAAACGCTAAATGCACGCCACTGAACAACTACACCAACTACACGCTGTGAACTGTTCATGGAAAAACGACACATTTTCCTTTCCCTTTCACCTTAACAGCTGTATGTACCAGAGAAGTGCTTGCGACTCAAGGTAACATTCCAGACATTCCATTCCGCAAATAGTCTGCTTCCAGCAAAAGCTAGTGTAGGCCTGTCTTTGTAAAGTCAACTAGCCTTCAGACAGGTATTAGCAAAATAATATGATGTTGAAATGTTTTATTTCAGTATTTTGAAATAAGTGTTTTTTTATAAACTACTACTTAAGGCTTGGAGACGTAAATTCATAAAATAATATTGCAGGATGACAAAATGATTTAAAATGACAAAATTCTTCAAAAAATGACCGAATGATTCTCCAAAATCAAAGAAAATGCCCTTAGAATTAAAAAAACAGAAAAAATGCCAAAATATGCAAAGTAAAAAGTATATATTTGTAAACAGGATGTCTTGAACAGAGTTGATATATATTGGAGCATTGCACCATACCTCTCAGTAAAAAGATGACGTCATCAACATCCTAGCCCTAGCTATCATATTTATATAAATTGGAATCAGCATTATTATGGAGAAAATAAAATTGTTATGTTTGTTGGTTTAAGTAAAGTACCCTTATTGGTTTTTGTGTATAATATATTTAAGGGATAAATGTAGATTTTAGGTACTGTAGAAAAATAAATTGACCTCAAGATAGTATGAGCTATTTTGAAACTAGTGGTAATTTTAAATTATATCATAGAACCGTTTGCATATACTACTGTATATTTGATTTAATATTAGATTTTAAATTTTTTGTAATATAATAAGAACTGCCCAAGCTCGGCAGGATGTATTTTTAATATTACATTTCCAAATGATTGCCAGTTACACATAGCTTGCTTATGATATTGTTAATTTAAGGCTATTTTATTCCTGCAACTCTTATTAATAAATAAGTGGTACGGTGTACCGTCCATAATTTCTCTCTCTTTAATCTTAAAAAATAAAGTAATTTACTAAAAATTGGTAAGATTTGTGAAACTAAATATTATACAGTGTTACAAAAACACTCCACCAAAAAGCATAAATGAAATAAAAAGTTATATAATCATTGAGAAAAGAGGATCATCTCTGTCCACCAAAGAGCATAGCAACTAATTTCATATTTTAAAGACCTGTATATAAAATCATATATCTGTTTATAGCCAAGAAACTATTTGTTCTATAAAATTATATTTCAAATAAAATATTTATATTTTTAATAGTACTACAACTTTACAATGATAAGCTTTTTGTATATCAAATAGTTATGGATATATAATCAATATTTGATATTTCCGTTTAGATACCTTGTAAGACATTTTCACAGAAAATTGAGAACTGCCATTTTTTTTTATAATACTATACAATGTCTAGAGACAAAGTTTTATCTAATTCACTAAAACAAATTTAGATAAAACCGATCTTTTCTCTTTTAGACCATCAATAAGCTACTCTTAATATTAATTCCAATTCTAATTCCAAAAACCCCTCGGGGAGGGGGGGAACTTATGTAATTCCTACATACCAAGTTTCAGCCCAACCAGTAAAATGATTTCGGCTCTGGGTATAGATACAGACGGACGGACAGACAGACACACAAATGGAGAGATTTCAATAATTTTAACGATTTCAATACTTCTCTCTCCCAGTAGCTGAGAGAAAGTAAAAATATACATTTTATATATATGATGATGAATTGAAACTTGGGTATTTGCCTATTAAAATATTAAAATTTAAAGAATAATTATAAAAGTAGGCTGTATAATATAGCCATCAACAAGAACATTCATCTTAAAATTAAATTAAAGAGCTTGTGGAAATAATGTGCTACACCTCAGAGTAAATTTAAACCCACTTAGGTGGCCGCTTGATCTAAGGTGCTATTCTCGCAGTAGACTAGACTGACGTTGACGAGAGATCCAAGTTCGAATCTCGGTCGGATTTTTTTGAGAGTGGTATTAACAAAATGGCTATCCACCTTCCTTTCACACAAATATGAGTACACTTTCTTTAATTATAACCTTCACCATCCTAAAAACCACTAGCCTAATTAGTACTATACGTACATAGACGTACAACCCGAACGGATAGAAAGACGCGGTGCTAAAAAAAAAGGAAATGTTAATATTATTTGTGGTGTTCCTATACTTCCTTATGTATATAATATACCAAACCATTTGTAATAATTTCTAAAAGTTCAAAGATTATATTAAATTAGGGTGAAAGTAGAATTATTTGGACTTTTAATTAATGACTTTATAAAGCATTAAATATTAATATCTCAGAATCACATTTTTGTGGAGTAGTAAACTCGTAGACCAAACGTTTAAAATCTCTTTAAGGAAAAACCTTTTTCGCATTTTTTTCCTCTTTCGTGAAATTTCATTGCGCGTTTCGAATTCTCTCCTGAAAAATTAAAATGAAATTGAAATGTATTATGATCAAGGGATTGTGAGGTAACAATCAATATTCTTTAAAGAACAACTAATACCCTTTTGTCTAGTGGCAGCAATGTAAAATGTCAACTGTGTTCCTCTTTTCGTGGTATAAACCATATTTTATCAGTTCTCTTTTATTTGTTTTATCAAAATTGAATGTGAAAAGAAAATAATCTAAACAAAAAGTGTGTGTAAAATATTATGACTCAATCTCATTATGAGTTAAAAAAACTTTTTTATGAGTTTTATGATTTTATTTTCCTTTGCTTTCTTATTATTATCTTAATAAAATATTTCTGGGGAAAAAGTTGTAAAGAGAATCTAATTTATGAGTATTAATATCATATATGAATAATATTATTTTTTTTACTTTTTCCTGACATATTTTTCTTAATGTGATCAAATTGAAGAAGCACAAAACTAATTTTATTTATTCGAAATTGGATTTAGTTCTTAAGTGATAAACCACCAATGGGACTGAGCTACCATAGAACCGATCTGATTAAACTCAAATCGCTATAAATCTATATTTATATTAGTTAATAATATTTTTTTTAACTTTGAATATTAGATAAAGTAAATATTCTCTCAAATGTATCCATATTGTATGCAAGCATTAGTAAAAATAATATCTAATACTCAACATTATCAAATGTTTTATTAATATTAAACATTGGATTGTTGTAAGAATTAGCTTTATTCAGTATTCAATGCTCAGAATCAAAAAACATTTGACCACTCCTATATTTAGCATTAATTAATCTTTAAATCTCCATCCAAGACAATGAACAAGCAAATAAATCGTATTAAATATTAATACACAGTGCTCACCTAGGCCTGGCGACCTGGGAGTAGTAGCGGTCCAGATCTTGCAGGTACTTGAGGGCATCAGCCATCGCGGCCATCTGATCTGGGTCAGGACTTGGCTTGGCCATCACTGGTGTCAGCTGGCTGGCTACAGCCCAGACACAGCCTAGCACCAGCAGCCAACACACCGTGGCATGACGGGAACACTGTTGCATGGTCTGAAACATAGTGTAGAGTAGCAGTGGCCGAATAGTTGAGCAACCAGTCATCACTTGCTCAGGGCACGAGATGGGCAACAATAGCTCAGTGTTAAAACATTGGTATGGTAGGGTGGATAAGGTGTTGCTCAGAAACTGAATATTAACAATACACGAGAAATACTAGTACATAGAATATTATCCTTTATGTTTGTGCAATGCTTGTTCATTAGTACATTTCAACTCATGGGCCAAATTTTACCAAATTAGATGGACATTTTAAAATATATTTAAATTTTGGAGCTATAGTAGGGGGCAGAGGACAGGGTGCATTGGTGGTATAAGTTCACTGACAAAAGAAATGGACCACTAAACTCCTAATAATAATAAGTTTTCTATTTTATCTGGATAGTGAACCTCATTCCATGCTCATTAGATTATTCCTGGGATATCCATTGCATGCATACATAATAGTTATATATATTTAGATACATTAAACATATAAATATATACGTTTGCATATATACACATATGTATACATATTATATATATATATAATATGTATACATACTATATATACTATATATATATAATATGTATAAATATTTTATATATATATAATATGTATATATATATATATACATATAGTAAGTTGAATTTCCCTACGAATGGGTGATAATGGAATAAAATACCATCACTTTAGGGTGACACTATTTTAAAATGTATTTTACTAAGTGGTGTATTTTTATTTGAGGTTCTATAACTATTGATTTGAGTAATAAGCCCCAAGTGTGATTGGTTAGTTTAAATCGATGTTGTGTGTTTGAACAATTGGGGTTGGCAATCAAATATGACACGTGCTGCTGATTCCCTACATAGGGTGCTGTGTTGACTAAAATATTTGGATCATGATTGATCCTAGATCGTGCCCGGCATGGAATGTGTAATGCCTCCATTAATATTCGGTGATTTTGTTGAAAATATGTGTTTTTATGACGGACTAACGACCGGACAGTAAGGTGACTCCCAAGCTAGGGACGAAGTCTACATACGCTTGCCAAAAGGTATAACTACAAAGTTTTAGCTTCTAGAACATTACTTATTTGTAAAAATAATGCGAATAAAAAAATTATATATATTTAGTGATTTGCCATAAATAGTAATAAAATTCCTAAGACTCAAACATTTTATTTTTTTAAATGTTTAAAAAAATATTGAAATTAAATAGAATATTAAAATGTGACTAAGAGAGACACCTACCGGGGGCCAAGACACATTACAGACTTTCAGACACCCCAATTATTTAAGAAATGGTTTGTTTTAAAAAATAAACCATGCAAAAATGAGGGAGAACTGTATTAATATGTTCCAATAATATTCAAAAAACTACATTTTAAGTTTTGTAAATAAAAAAAATTATATAGAAAGGTAAAAGTATTATATTATAAACAAAGTTTAACGTGAAGGGTTGAATTTCTGTAATTGTGATCGATATGAAGAAACCAAGGTTAGGTATTGCTCATACAAATGAAGTATTTTTAAAATGTTGTCTAAGTAGAAAGGTTTTATTATAGTTGTGGATTATTATTGTGGTATGGATGCTTTATAGCTTTATACGGCATTCACATAAGAAATACTTCATTGTGGAGATATTTCCCTTCAAGAATGCAACGCCCTTCATGCAACCGTAACAGGTCATAAACACTTGATGGTTTTACATAATTAAAGCTCATGGAAAATATATTGCATTTTCTGCATAGAATATGTTAAAAAATTAATTTCGCCAATTAAAAAGATTTTTTATTCTTCAATTTAGTAAAAGCTAAAGTTATTTAATGATGTATTAAATATCAAAGCTTTTATATTTGTTAATTATGGATACAGCCACGGCTAAATATCAAGTTCTTTAAAGATATGTATGTAGAAAATTAAGTAATTAAATGGTTTTTAGCATAGACCTATAAACACATAAAATAAATATATATTTTATATATATTTATTTAATATTAATCTTTACAAATGAAATGTTAATTTTCAAACCGATATAATATAAAATTGATCTACTTTGGTTAATATATCACTAATACATTAACTTTTTTTTTATAAAGAGTCAAATAAACTACATATTATTACGATAAAACCCACCAAAATAAAATCCAATATTATTTAGTGAGTTATTAAAGTAATTTAAATATGGTTTTCAGTTTTATTGCCTAGATTGTAACTCTACTTTTCATTAATCGTAACATTATGCTCCTTTAAAAAGTAGCTATGCCATCTTTAGAGCTCATAAAGATAATTTTAAAGCTTATGGAAAAAAGGTGTGGATCTTTAAGTAAAATTATACTTTTGAAAACACTCCCTCTTTCTACATTAGTCAGTAAAATTATACTTTTGAAAACATTCCCTCTTTCTACATTAGTCAGTAAAATTATACTTTTGAAAACATTCCCTCTTTATACATTAGTCAGTAAAATTATACTTTTGAAAACATTCCCTCTTTGTACATTAGTCAGTAAAATTATACTTTTGAAAACATTCCCTCTTTGTACATTAGTCAGTAAAATCGCTGGAAGAAAGCCCCGACCTCTTCAAATCATATTATGCTACATCAATAATAAACATTATAATAAAAATATTGGTTTAAAAAAGATTTCAACTAAAAGATTTTTATATATTTAATAATACTGCATCTTTACAATGATAAGCTATTTCATGTCTTTAATAGTGGCGTACATTGTTCAAAATTGGGAATTTGCACTTATGTAAAGTATCTTCAAAGTCTTGTTAATGGGAGAAGAAAATCGATAATTTATTCGTAATGCCAAGCAATGCCTGGATTCAAAATTTAATCAAACTCGTTACAGCCAATTTATAGATCATTAATTTGCCTTTATTAAACCAACCTTAGTTGTAAAGTTAGATATATAATTCCAAAATTCCTCAGTGGAACCTTATGAAAACCAGAGATACCAAGTTTTAGCCTGTTCAGTTAAAGGGTTTCGTATCCAGGCCAAGATACAGACCAACAAATAGACATAGAGGCGGCATCGTGAAAACAATATTTTCTGTTTTAGAGGGTCATGAAACGTCGACATTTATCAAAATTTCAGCTTTGGTTTTTTTGTGTGTTTTTTGTGATCACAATACTTATCTTTTCGAGGGGTCAAAAAAGGTAAATTACAAGAGATATTTCAACTTGAATCAAAAGATAAATCTTAAATCTGTTTTAATGATAAGAACGTGACCTAGTTCAAACTTACGTACATAAAATTTTTCAATGGGATTGAGGTATTTTGTTAAAAGAATTACTAGTAAGGTATTTAATTGTTTATAGTACGTATAGATAGTGAAAATATTATTTCTGACCTACCATTAATGGTAGGGGAGTTGTTCCAGTGGCTAGAAGGTCAAAATTACAGAGAAGTAGTTCTCAACGGGTGGACCAAGAATTTCTTGACGTTATGTTATTGCTGATAAAAAAATGTTTAATAATAATTCTTAAACTGACTAATAGAAGAATGTTCGTAACCTAAATGTATTTATTTTCCTGAGAATTGAATGTCTTACAGTCTAAAGAGTCGAGTAGTTATCGATTAACTTGAGCGTGTCTCTTATTAAACAAAAGTTCATTTCGTGGTAAATCAAGAGTACACGTTTACATTTCCTGTTCAACTGAGAAAACTGTCGGTGGATATGTTTGCCTGAGTGTTGTCAACCTGCACGTGCAGTGTGGTGCGAGGACTCGCCACAAAGAACAGTGTGTCGTGAGTAAAAGAAGGTTAAGAACCATTGATCTAGACCCAGTGCCTTACTACCTCTCACCGACCACATTTATTTAACAATCAGTTCATAATACAGTGCGTTAACTACATTGGCAAATGAAAATTAAGTTTACTGCACAAAGCATCAAATTAAAATAAAGATATTAAAAATTAGCTGCCTGATGATTTTTAGAAAAATATATCTGCATTATAAACAAGTAAATTTTACTCACATTTATTAATATTATACATTAAACCAATTTATATTCTTATCATTAAATAAATTAGTTTTTATATAGTTTAGCATACACTATTAATTTTTTCCTACTTCTTTGAAGTAAGTGAAATAATATCGTTTTAAATATATGCTTTTAAAATATTGGTCAAAGCGTAGCTCAATTATTACAAACTAATTATTGTTTGGTATTTAAATCTTAGTTATAGTTGTTGCTGAAGTTTACAATTGTTTTAAACATGAACTATCAGTTTTTAGACTTCTTGATAACCAATAGCAGCGTACCACCCATAATTCTCCTATCCCCACTTAATGTTCACAGTTGGGATTTGAGCCAGTAACACTCACAAGTAATGACCCAAGAAGTGTCAATCTCACTACTTGACGACAGAGAAGCTACTTAAGATGAAAATAGTGACGTCAATGTAGTAAGATGTGAGAACGACACCTTCACCTCCATAAAAGATTGGTTTATTCTGCTCGAGTGACTAAAGCGACCTCTGAAAGGAGAGTTGGCTCTACATAGACTGGACAGGGTTTGCTCCTTGAACTTGTTAGAGACCCCAAACTACGTTTGTACGGTTAGGGGAGGGGCATAGATGCAGGAGAGAGGATCTATAGTCAACATTTCATTGAAAATACAAACACTTTTTTGAAGACAACATGTATACCAACTTACTAATTTATTAGAATTATTATTTTATAGGGGTTTTGATAATATCCATAAAAAGTAACAGTTAGAATTAACATGATCTGACGTATGGATAAGTGAAATTAGATCTAGTATCTTTTATATCTGTCAGATAGGTGCCCTTCCTATGAAAATTGAACTATATTAGTAGATGTTGAAGACCTCAGGACTCGAGAAAGGACTAATAAAGATTTATAAAATACAGCAACCCTTATCGTCTAACTTAAGACCTCTCTACGTTTATGAGATATATGTTATAATACGTTCCCTGTGATTCTCCCATTTTCTCACTGATGAAAAGTTACCAGACTCCCATTCGGATTCATAAGCCTAGCTGTTATTATTTGGGCACGTGATGAAGAAGACTTATCTGGAAGTTGGGATGTATATTTTTCGTTAAACTTTCAGAAACATTTCATGCAGCGGCAGCTTGAGGCCTATTGAGTCAGAAAATAATATGTGTTTGGGGAGGTGACACCCAGAAAATATGGCAGTAGAACTCTTTAAATTAGAAATCCAAGGGAAATCTAAAAAGAATTCAAAAGTTACAAAATGTGAATTACCCATTTGTATGAGTATCGAGGCAACTGGTACGCAATAAGTCAATAACCTAAAAATATGCTACATGTAATCAGTCATACACATTTTATATAGGCTGTATAAAGCACACATACACAGTAAATAAATACATGCACAAACAAGAAAAATATAAACAAACAATATAAAAACTTGAAAAATTAATATGCGAAATTACAGACAACTCAGTCAAGGCGTCACGTGATTGCATTGTCACACAGAAGCGATGAAAGCAGAGTTAACACATCCCCTAATCTAGGCAACCCGCTCACCACTATTGCTTTCTCTTTAACTAGGTATGTGTCAATGATTATTTGACAATGTTGGCATATTCGGTGATTTACTCAAGATTGTCAAACTAGATTTAAATCAATAACAACTCAAAAAAATAACAATTATAGTCTTCGAATTATTTAAATATTTCCTTCTAAAATTCGAATTAAAAGTTATTTTTACCGTTGACTTGTCTGAGAATTTCATGGGGAATCATAGATGGTTTGAGCTATCCGATTTCTCGAATTAGCCCATTTTGAATTAGCCCAATACTACTGTACTATATAGTCCTTCATAAAGCCATCAAATCGTATGTTGGGTGATTGGATTATAATTCAAACAGATAATCACAATTAGAGATGAAAATGTTTCGGAAAAATTCTCAGATCATTGCATCTTAATGGAAGGGGATGTTTTAAGGCTTTGATTCTAATTATTAACTACTAACATATCTTTCATACAGAAGACCCGACGCTAGTGTCAGATTCAACCACCAAGCACTGCATGCAAATGGGAAGAGAAAACTGGAATTTCTATTATTGCTTTATTTTAACTCAAGAATGTTTCTAATGTTAACGTCACTGAGAAAATTTAAAACTTAGCCGGGTATAAAATTTAAATCTTGGTGTATTTATATGGTATTCGTTCCCTTTAAATAGATGGAAATCAATGAAAATTGTATCTTTTTTTTTGTGTAAATTTTATGGTTACGTTAGTTCATTAATAGGCAAGAATACCGTAAGCTTCCTCTAACTATTTTAATAGCTATACTCCATTCACGGTAGGAATTACTCTCTGAAAGGTCTTTTTTCCTACCAATATCCTACTATATAATAGATTTCTGGTAGGGGAAAAGGCCTTTCAGAAAACAATTCCTACACTGAACAGACTTTATTTACCAATCTAATAATATCAATACTGCGCGTCTGGGCTACTTCATTCATAGCTCAGTTTATGGAAAGATTAGTCAGTACTAATGTACCGCTGTACAAGGGACGCACAAATGTACTAATCTTACATCCTTACCGTGCAGGCTCTTTACATGTCCCAATGAGTTGAGTATGATGGTGTGGAACCAAGGGGAACATTTAAACCTAACTAAACCTAACTAACTAAACCTTGGTGATAGTTGGGGTAGTTCCCCTTTCAGAAAAAATACCTAAGGTACTAGCCGTGAATCGATCCCGGGACCTGTAGACTCGTAGCCAGGTGCCCTGACCACTACACCACGAGGCCGGTTATTTACAAAGTTTGGTTTGGCTGAATCAATTATATGAGAAATTTTTGATACTAATATTATATTAATGCCTTTAGTAAAATAAGCTAACAATAAAGATATATAAATAATATAAATTTATAATATTATATTATTATTTGCTCACCCCGTCTTACTACCCACCTGGGCTAGCCGTATATTTAAACTAATAATATAGGAATGAAGAAGGAGGAACTATAGAGGAAGTGTGAAAGGAGTGAAGAAAACCGATTAATAAAACACACATACACTTGGCTGAGACTCTAACCCCAACCTCTAAATCACCAATAAACCCAATGAGACCAACGTTTAGTCCACGTGACCACCAATGCTGACTGATAGTAATACATCATAGGTACAATAATTACATACCTTTAAAGATGAACTAATTTCAACAAGGTTCTATTTTATAACAATATCTAATATGAGGATAATTCTACATTTAAAGTATATAAAGGTTCTCTAAGGTGGGGATGTAGAGTACGCGAGGAAAGGTCGGTGTTTTCGCAGTTTTTATCGACAAATATTTTTTGTCCAAAATAAATACAATATTGCTCCGATAGTAACGTTTAGTTTGATTTTCTTCACACGGTGATATCAATAGATGTTGAATATCAGTCGAAAGAATAGCGGTATTAGATAACAAACCTTTTAAATGAACATAAAAAAATTATCAATAAGCTCCTGAACATCCTTGACAGACCACATCCACTTCCACCTCACCTTAATCCAATAAATGTTTTGATGAATGTGTCGGTGGACATAAATCTCAAGTATAACTATCGTCTTAATAGCTTCAATGGGAACACGGTCTAATGCTGTACCATCAGAATGTTTTCAGAAAAAGGTGGAAGATTCATTTGCTAAGCACCCAAAATTTTTAAAACTGAGCATCAAATGTCTATACAAAACTGTAACAAAATTAGTAGGCTATTACAAATAAGTAATTGTAACATTAAGTCTCAATATGTGAACTATTCAACCTCTTATAATGGTATAATAAATGTAATAATATTAGCATAAGGAACTCTCAAACTGTAACAACGGCCATGAGCTGTAATTATGTAGAGAATAAATAAATAAGGCAGGTGTGTCTAGCTAATTTGATCATAAGGGCAACATTTAAAATTAAAATTACCAAGAGATTCACATTTCAAAATATTAAATATTGTCAATAATTTAAGTGAACATAATTCAAATTTTTTACCTTAATATTACAATAATAAACAGAATAAACCTCTAAATTAACAATAAATCTCCCCCCATATTTTCTACCCAAAATTGTTAACTTTTTTTTCCCCAGCAATGGTGTGATTATTGTTCTATGACTCTTTTGCCAAATAAACCTTTATAATTGTTGACAAATGTGTGTTCGTAAGACGAGATCTGTCGGGTGGCTGGTTCCATTCCCTGTGCAGAAAACACTGCACAAATTGGGGGGCGTTAATTGAAGAACCACTTTGGAAATTAATCTCTCTCAGAGAAAGAGAGAGAGTACAAACTCGGTGCAAGGTCTGAGGCATCACTTTCTCACGAGACTGGTTTGTCAATCACGGGGAGGGCAGGGTTCGAATCCCAGTTGTGTATAATTGAAGTTATATTTTCCTAAATAGTTATCCACTATACCTCCACACAAATGATGGTACATTTTCTCTAAATTCAACCTTGATCATACCTAGCCCATTAGTGTTAATATGTGAATGGGCTGGACGGGAAGTAAGACGTGGGGGAAATGATACATATATTATATGTATCTTTTACTACTTTTGAGTTAAATAATATATAATTAATATAACTATCAACACCAATACGTCTAATAGCTACTTAATACAATAGATAGGGATGGAAAGGGTTGGTTAGAGGAGATGCACCCACATTAGCATGGAGAAAGATTGGGAAAACCACAGTAATAATTCACATGTGGAAAACAACCCCAAAATCACGTGTTTGAGATTCAAACCCCAACTTCCCTGAAGCTGACAATCCCACATATTGTGAATGTGACGCCTTATGCTGTGTGGTTTGATTTTGTGAACGATTTTTGAAGACCCACGCTAGTTTTTTTAATTTAATACGAACCTATAATTTCGATGAAATGAGTGGAAAGAGGACCTTCTTGACGCTCATGAAGAAGTACGAGATCAACCAGGAAGTGGATGAGAAGAAGATTACAAAGACGAAGATTGCGCGGCAGCATGGCATCCCGAAGTCGACACTTTTCACGATTCTCAAAACAAGAGAAGAAATTGTGAATGCCGTGCAGAAGGAAGGCTACAATCTAAAGGCCAAAAATTTTAAGGGTGTGACGCACGCGAATCTGGATCAAGCTATGCTGGAGTGGTTCAGCCAGCATAGAGTGAAAAACGTGCCTATAAACGGACCGATGATGCAGAGGAAGGCCGATGAATTTTCTATGAAGTTGGGTATAGAAAACTAAGTGTTCAAGTGGGTAGTTAGAGCGTTTCAAAGTGCATCACAGCATATCCAGCCACAAGGTCGTCGGTGAAAGCCCATCGGTTGACCCAACACCGGTGAGGGAGTGGATGCCCTCGCTCCAAAACATCCTTAGGCGCTATCAGTCTCAAGATGTATACAACGCTGACGAGCTGGGGATGTTCCACAAGCTCATGCCAGATCACACTCTTGCTGTAAAAGGGGATGAGTGCAAGGGTGCGAAGAGGAGCAAGGAGTGCTTCACCGTCCTTCTGTGCTGCAACATGGACGGCAGCGATAAGATGAAGCCCCTCATGATCGGGAAGTTCAAGAAACCCGGGGGCTTCAAGGGCAACATCCTGCCTTGTGACTATGATTTTAATAAGAAGGCATGGATGAACTCAGGGTTGTTCACGAGGTGGCTTCAAGGCTTCGATTCGAAGATGGACGCCGCAAATAGAAAAGTCGTGCTCTTCGTCGACAATTGCACCACACATCCTGCTCTCGACAAACTCAGGGACATCGAGCTGGTGTTTCTGCCAAAGAACACTACCAGCATGCTTCAGCCCCTGGACCGGGGGATAATCCATTAAGTGAAGGTGAAGTTCTGCGAGATGCTTGTACGGAGTATGGTATGGAATCACGACATGGTAATAGAGGTCAAAAAGTGGGACGTGTTCAGGGCCATGGAGAGAATCGTCGCCAGTTGGAGGGCCATGAGACCAGCGGTGATCACCAACTGCTTCCGACACGCCTACTTTGTACTACCAGTCAACGAAGAGACTGCAGTCTATGTGCTTCCCACCGCTGCCAGCGCCGAAGACCCAGACGACCCACCGCCAGTGGACGCCAATTCTAAGCCAGGCCCCTACACGGAACCGCAGCCTGGCTCATCAACAGCACCTTCGTCTGCCCCCCTGACTTTCACTCGGCCGTGCGACGAGGAAACGTGGCAGAGATTAGCCCCAGACTGCACGTATGAGGAGTACATAGCAGCAGACGATGACATCACAGTTTGGGGCACCCTCGACAACGCCGATATAATAAGGGAGCAGCAGGAGTCCAGCGATGAAGAGGGGGAGGAAGAAATGGAAGAAGAGCCTGAAGACATTCCCACAACGAAAGATGTTCTGAAAGCCGGGGACGTCTACTCAAGAGCACTTAAGCGACAGGGGGCTAGCGAAGAGCTGTGGTTCCAGTTCTATAATGTGAAAGACTTCGTCGAGCAAACTGGCGCTAAAAAGAAGCAGCCCTCCATACTGGACTTTATTAAGAAATAGGTAGTTTTTCCGTGTTTTGTTTAAAAAATGCTATTTTTGCGTATGAGGGCTGGGGGTGGAACAAAATCGGTTAAAATTCCAATAACTACCCCTCCGAAATAACGACCCTTTTCCAGGGAACCGTGAAAGGTCGTAAAATCGAGAGTTGACTGTATTTTCCAATTTTGACATTTTAATTTTTTTCTTTCCATAGTGAACTGTCACAGCTATATGTCAAAAATATTATTTAAATAAGTAAAAATTGTCAGCACAATAGAATGGATACGATTAAGGTCCAAAATTATTCATTAGAAATTAAGTAATGTTGTATCAAAAATAGATAAATATTGATAAAGGAAATTTTATAATTTTTAATATCATACAATGATATACATCTAAAGATCCAAAAGAGAAATATTTTTTATATTAACAGTTTGTGACGACTGCTTTCACCATCTAATAAATCTTGGCCTGATTGTATTATATTGTATCTTATACCATGTAGTTACAGTTGTGAAATACATATATAGCTTGCTGGTTATTGTTCACATTAATTACCACTGCATTTTGACTTTCCTCTTTGCTTAAATGTGATTCCGGGTACCATGATTCAATTCCATTCGCCTAGGTTGAGGCGGTCCTTAATGGCTTCAAGCCTTACAGACCGCTCCTCGCCAGATTACTGTCACTTTCTCCACTAAGGTAGAATACTGGCCTTTCATAAACGATGCCAGCGCACCTGTTGCCGATCATTGACAGCCAACTTGCGTGACCACTTAGGGACAAGACAGACTCTTAATCATTTCAACACCTTTTGAACGATATAAGCTTTCAGAACTAGCCTTAAAAACTTGAAAGGAAAAATTTAATACAAATACAGTACTTAATTTAGGACAAACAATACCAAAGGTACCCACTTTGGTGGCAGCATAGTTTAAGGCACTACTTTCACAATGGACTAGAATACCGATGACGGGTAGATCAATGTTAGAATATTGGAGTTTTTTTTCCAAAAATTGTCTTCCACACTCCCTCTACGCAAATTATGGTAAACGTCCTCTAAATATAGCCTTCCTAGTCCCTGAAATCACTAGCATAATTAGTACATAAGAAGGTAGCCCGGACGGTTTGTAAGACGTGTTGCTAATAAAATATATACCGAAGGTAAACCTAAAACCACTTAAATAAACTTCAGAATAAATATTAGTTTGAAAAAATTGTTATTGAATATTTTCATTAACAATGTTTTAGTTCAATTGATACAACATATTATATTTGTTAGCTAATTAATTAAAATTATCATACATAATTTCTTTAATTAGTTTTTTTATACAGCATCCTATTCATTTTCAGAAATTTGTAACACATTAAATAATGAATCACTCTCTCGAAAGGTCAGAAGTCAATGTGATAAATCAAAGTAAAACTACCTCCCTAGAGTATAATGTTTATAGCCTACTAATGTTGCTTGCTACAAACTTTGGATCGTTTAAGGAACTCGGTCCTTAATGAGTTGTCAATACATGTTACTAAAATTGTCTCTTTGATATGTTTAGAATGACAGCTTGTTGAATCTCTCCACCAAGAATATAAATACTGTAGGCAACTTCAATTTATGACTCAAAGTTTAGTTCACTAGTACCAACACAAATTAAATAAATAATTAACATTAAGACTGATATTGAATTATTAATTTGTTTTTAAATTAAAACTAAATAGTAGTTGTAGTTTAAATTAAATATAGTTGAAATAAAATACCAGTGCAATGAATTTGGATTAAAAATATTTGGATAAACGTACCTGTGAGATATCCAAGTTTTTCCTGTACCCAGGTTCAGTCATCACTTATAGTTTAAAGCAGAGTCTGTAATGGATGTGTGATATTCTCAGAAACTTAATAATTACCAGAAACACAAACACCAATAAGTTAAGAACGAATAAGCTGAAACCATAAATGTCAACTTCTAATATATTTAGTAACTGTCACTCTCGCATGTCCATCACAGAATCTGCCCTAAATTACTAGAGATGAATTGTCCTTGACACAGGTCCAGTTTCATTATCTGTGCCAAGTTGTAATTTTTTTTAAATATTAGCACCGGGTCTTACTACCCGTTCGGTTTTACGCCTATGTACTAATTACGCTAATGGTTTTAGGGATTAGAAAGGTTATATTTAGAAGGAGTGTACTCGCATTTGCGTGGAAGGAGAGTGGAAAGCCATTTTGGTAAAACCACCCTTAGTACACACAACTGAGGTTCGAACCTCAATCTCCCCATCATCAGTCTAGTCTACTGCGAGATTAGCGCGCTAGACCATCCGGCCACCGAAGCGGGTTTAAAATGTAAATATTTAAATTAATTCGTGTGAATGGCAGAATATTATATTAGAAGATAATTTATGTATATTATGAATATTATTACCATATTGATATTTGATGTAAATTAAAACAATCCTACTTGTAAGAACTATCATGAAAATAGATCCAAAAGAATACAATGAAGCAAATCTTACACATTATAAACTTCAAAAAATGTATAAATAATATAACATGCATGCTATATATATTAAAATCATATTTATTCTATTTTTACTCCAATAATCTAATAAGAGACACATCACGTGAGCTTGATGTTAACATTTTTAATAATCGCGACTGTTTCAAGAATCTCATTAAAAAAAATTAAAACTCCATAAGCCTCAAGATATAAAATAATATCAATACAAAAAAGTTTTACATTGTGCCTCATAAATGGAGCTATAAATATTATGTCCCTCTTCGTGGCTGTGCTAAATGAAGCTATAAAATGAAACTAAAATTCAAGTTAGTGGAAGCCTGCAGGCTTTACTCAGCTCCAAAGAGCTCTGGTGGCTTTGCCTGGCTCTGATTCAGGAAGTCACAGTCAAGTTAGTGGAAGCCTGCAGGTTTATTCCACACCAAACAGGTCTGGTGGCTTTGCCTGGCTCTGATTCAGGAAGTAACAGTCAAGTTAGTGGAAGCCTGCAGGTTTATTCCACACCAAACAGGTCTGGTGGCTTTGCCCGGCTCTGATTCAGGAAGTAACAGTCAAGTTAGTGGAAGCCTGCAGGTTTATTCCGCACCAAAGAGCTCTGGTGGCTTTGCCTGGCTCTGATTCAGGAAGTAACAGTCAAGTTAGTGGAAGCCTGCAGGTTTATTCCGCACCAAACAGGTCTGGTGGCTTTGCCCGGCTCTGATTCAGGAAGTCACAATCACGTTTGAATCATTTCAGGATACACTGAGTGTAGATTTTTCAGCATCACGTCTTTCTACCTGTTCAGGTTGTACTCATATGTAGGCCTACTAGTTACATTAATGTGTTAGGGAAGAGGGAGGTTGAATTATAGGAAGTGTAGCCACATTTGCATGGCGGGAGAGTGTAAAATAATTTAAGGAAAGTCACCCTTAGTACATCCGACAGTAATTTAACCCCAATCTCCCAGCCATCAAGTATTTTACGAGAGTAATGCTTTAGGGACAACGTTAGCAACTTCAAGGCCCGTGGGCTGCATCCGGCCCACGAGACATATCTGACCGGCCCGCTTGTCCGCAATATTTTTAGATTAGTACTATCCGGCCTGCAGTCATATACAAACACACAATAAATAATAGTTTCATTTTAAGTGCGCATAATGTTGAATAGCAAAAACACATTAAACTGTTTCTAGCTGGGCTATTTTTGGGGGAAATATTGAAATCAATAACACCCCCATTTCTGGTTTGTTAGAGTCGAGTCCGTAGGAGGTTTATGGTAGGAACTTGTTATGTTAGGTTATGTTAGGTTATGTTAGGTTATGCTAGATTAGCTTATATTAGTTAAGGTATGTTAGTTTAGGTTATGTTAGGCTATGTTAGGTTTAGTTATGTTAGGTTATGTTAGGTTATGAATCAAATAGCCGTAGCTATTATTTATGTTTTTAGTGAGGAATTCTCCATCTAGATATCATCTTCTGAAAAGTCCAGTAAACTCTTAATACTACAGCTTAATTTTTTTGATAATTTTTTATTGTAAATGCACTTCATACTATTTCCATTTTAATTCATTAAAAATTACTGGTACATCAATTTCAAGGCTTTTATTTTCATCTATTCTGGCTTGTCAATGACTGAGAGGCGGGGATTCCAATCCCTTTTAGGTGTATTAAGGGTGCTCTTCAAGGAATGGTTTCTCAAGTTCTCTAAACGCAAATAAGGGTGCACTTCCTCTCAATTGTACTGTTATCATACCTTCATCTTTAGTTTAACTAAATGAGAATTGTTTGTATAGGAAGTAGGCTGTGACAAAAACAAAGATTATTTGAATTGAAAAAAATGTTTATAGTGTAGTTTGCAAGATTTATTATATATAGGGCTAATTTAATTTGTTTTTAAATAATTTTTTACCTAATATGCTCTTGTTTTGTTAACAAGGGCGTAGAAAGAGTTTTTTACAGGGGTTTTAAGCTCCCTCCCACCCCCTGAAAATGTTAAGGACCTCCTTATGAGGGGTACAAATAGACGTACAAAACTTTTATTTACTAAATATATCATCGAATTTTCCAATGGGTTCCCCCCGCCACCTTTAGGGAAACAAGCTTTCGAAGCCCCTTGGTTATTAATTATGTTTATTCAAACAATGAATTTAAGAAGTGTACATAAAATAATACTTGCTAGCAATTATTTTCAAGAAGTGCGGGTCACGAGCCTATTGTCGAGTGCTGAGAACTCTGTCGGAACAATAAACAAAATTCCCGCAATCCCCTGAACTAGTAGAGTCGGGCAATCCTAGCACCAGCAGGTGTTAATAACTGATATAGCTCCGACAGACGTTTCATGGCTAAACGAATCAAGAAACAACAGAAATTTACGGTCGATAGAGAAGGAAAATGTTCTGACATACGTGCAATATGCAGTCAAGACCCGCTCCGTGAGAGGTATTTGGGAATAACGAGCTTTATCAAGAACATGTCGGCCAGTTTTTTTATGAGTGAACTGTGAGTAGGTAACTTAATCCGTCCGCCAGCTTCCAGCCCTGCCTTTATAGGGCCCCTTTACCTCCCTTTGAGCCGGTTATATGTATGAGGTCTTGCTGCTCATATCCAGAACAATTGGAAAGAGACGGACGGTCTTGAACTGTGGAGCGAGAGAATTGTTCTCTGAACAGGTTGACTTGGTATTCAAGACTCAAGAGAGGCCGGAATGTGTTTGGTTTGGGACAGAAAGCGGTGGAGAAGGGGGACCAGTACAAGTGTTAAATTGTTACTGTTTGTGCTTGGAGAAGAATCGTTAGAAAAGGAGGGTTTATAGATACTCTTCCAACAATACATTAAACATTAGCTGTGTCTGAAAGAGAAACTATGTTTCTAAAATAATAAGAAGCATTTTCTCAAACGTCAAACCAAGTTTTTTTTCACACATAATGTATGTACAAGTAAACTGAGATAAAAACTTAACATTTTTGATTTGAGTTTTGATAGTATCTTAGAATTGAGGTGGGTGCAATTCCCCCATGTACCTCTCTATTACTGTGCCACTGCTAGGGTAGGCAATGCCCCCATGTACCTCTCTATTACTGTGCCACTGCTAAGGGTAGACAATGCCCTCATGTACCTCTCTATTACTGTGCCACTGCTAGGGTAGACAGTGCCCTCATGTACCTCTCTATTACTGTGCCACTGCTAGGGTAGACAATTACCAAAAGTAAATTGTAAGACCATATCATGTTTAAAGATAAGGGGAATCTTTATCAGCATCATTCTAACCATTGAAAGCTCCAAAAAATTGTGTAGGTTTGTATAATTATTATGAATATTGTGAGTAGGAAAGAGAGGGGGGTTGAATATTTCATTTTTATTAATTTGTCAATATCATTTTAAAAATTAAGCGTTAGTAAATATAGACTGTAGCTTTACTACTAATTATATTCATTCTTATTACCTAATATCTTCTTACATGTTTAGACATCAACATGCTAACGTCAGTCACCAAAAGCCAAATTCGGCACGAATGAATAGCAGTGCACTTATGCTACAGATTTCAATACGAAGAAATAATATACGCAGACACACACACACACACACACATATATATATATATATATATATAAACTGGCGAGTGCTGTGAAAATATGGGCTCTATGGTTTCGACAGCCATTTTGTTTTAGGACAGATGACAATAAGCTACAGTATGAGACTCTGAATACAACGTAATCTGATCTCTTTTCCAATATTGTTTTATCACAAACTTAGATGAATTCATTTAAAGTGTTAGAATTAAACCTAATCTTTCTTGCTTTGATTTTGAAGTAAAAACAATTGAAAACGTGCATTTCTGTCTGAAAAGTATTATGAATAGTAAGTAAAATTAAAGGATACATTTTGGTGAGATTTACTGGAGGTAATTATGACCCAGAAGGCCAAGTTTAAGTTTACCTGGTGTTTTCAGAATATATATAAATAAAATTTGATAAAAATTATCATATTATTTATACTTATCATTTCTACTTTCTCATATAGATTTTTGAAGCTTTTTGACCTAGAAACTATTCTGATTTACGTGCCTCCAAACAAAGTTACGACTTTATGTCTGCCCCTGAGGGTTCTAGCCCTCAAACTAATATTAGTTTAATGAAGTAAATGTTTGAAATTTTAATTTTTTATAAGACTTTGGTGATTTAAAAAAAAATATGTGTGATAAACATTTTACCTAATATATAATAAGTTAATTTTTTAATATAAAGATTATTTGAGTTCAGTTTACTAACCAATGGTATTTATAATGTTTTTTAAGTGGCAATTGTAATTTGGTTCAAACATGGTGCCTGAATAATATTTAATTTAGTTATCAAAATATGTTGGTTTTTTCTGAGTGAAAACTATTAAGGAGTGGCCAAATAATATATTTTTGAATGTTTAGTACAAGCTCTAATAGACTACATTAAAATGTCTGTATCAATTAAAATATTTTTAATTTATATTTTATTTACTATGTTGTTAAAATTGTATTTTTGGGTACGAACAAAGAGGAAGAAAAAGGAATATTGTAAGTTATGGATATTAATGATTTATACAGTATAGTGTAGCAGAACAGGATGGAGAGGATGAATAAAGAATGTTAATGTTGGTGTTTTAAGATATTACGTACAGAAACAAAATGAAGAGAATAAGGAAAGCCCCCAAACCATATTTGTTTTTGAGACGAAACAATTTTACTGATCGGGTTAAGACTTGGTAACTGGAATAATTATAAAGTTCCTTTGAGGATTTTTTGGAATTAGATATTTAACCCTAAAATTAACGCTAATTTACTGAAGTGCAAAAGGTGATCAAATCGATTTATTCTAATTCTGCTCTAACGATTCTATTAAAATTTGTAGTTAGGCACCGTTTAGCGTTGTAAAAAAATGACTACTCTCATTTTCCCATGAAAATGAACCCAAGGTTACTTTAAACAAGCGTAGATTCTCAATTTTGATAAGATCTCTGCAACAACTTGAGATGCGAAATAACTTAACATTTTAAAGCTGTAGTATTATTAAAGATAAGATTCTTTTATTTGAAATGTATTTTTATCAAATAAACATTTTCCAATATATCATAAAATATATAAATTTGTATTGAGGACTTTAAAAATGTGAAATTGAATGTTATTCTCTTTGGTGGACGGAGATGTTCCTCTTTTTTCAATGTTTCTGTAAAAGTATATTTTATTTCATTAATGCTCTTTCATGGAACGTGATTCTCTATTTTTTCTTCATCTTTATCCAAAAAGTTTGTCTCACAAATCTTAGAAGTTTTTAGTAGATGTCTCATTTTTTAGATAAATAAGAAAGAAAGTGCACCTAAAGCACACTTCAAATTACAAGTGTATCTATCATTAGAACGGTTTTGTTAAAGCCCCTTTTTCAGCCTCCCCTTATTTCAAAAAATCCCATCCAAGATTAAGTGAGGGGTTTGCGATTTTCAGCTTGCACTAAAAATATAAGTTGCATCATAATTATCATTCGAGTTCAATTCGCCTGCCGTTTACAGGTTTATATACTGGTATAGTTTACAAGATGTGTTTGTGTCCGCGCGTTGCCTGGGTAAAGTTAGTAGTCTCGTTAGAACCAAATTTGTATTTAAAGTTAAAACTCCTCCTGAAACTTAAATTTGGATTAATACTATAAAATTATCCATTATTAATAAAATTTGATAGGAAACGAATGAATACTATAGATAACCATACACTAAGCTTGAACGATTATGATTAAATATATTATTAGCACCATAAATCGGCAGCCATGTAGTTTAAGTAATTGTGCTCACAGGATATTTAAAAGCAAAATTATTTAAATTGAGATGCACAACCTATAGTTGCATTAAGCAGGTATTCCAAATTTCAGCTTCAAAGGTTACTTAATTTTGGAGTTATAATGTTAACACGCACAAAAACACACATGGAATTATTCAATATAATTTATTATCAATGCCTTTTTGATAAACTGAGCTGTTTATTGTAAATATAAAAAGTACCACTAAATAAGAGTACCAAAGCATCTAGGGTGTATTTATTGTTATTTTTTGTTAGCTCACAAGTACCCATTGTTTGATAATACACACACACACCCACACACACGTATATATATGGGAGTGCGAGATTTATAATATAACCTACCCCAAGCCGAATTATATGTATATAACTAGATATTTTAAAAATAAAACCTAGCATGTATGTCCAAGTATAATATTTCAGTAATGAGAAACAACACATCCCAACTGAAACTCTTTGGCCCTGTCTCGGTATTGAAGTGAATGTGAATAACACTACTTGCGAACGACCAGTCTCAAAGTAAACACAGAGATATGTAATATAATGTTTGTTTATATGGGGGCTTTATTTGTTACTAGAAGGACGTTCTTTGATAGAAATAATATGCTTTTACATCTTTATCTGCTTCAAAGAGATCATTTGTGCAAGGAAATGAACAAAACCAACATTGCAACTATAAAGTATTCCATTTATTTGAAACTCACGAGTTAACAATCACACCATTCTCCTTCTACTAATTAGTTTTGACAAATCCACATGTTTTCAACAAAACTACCTGTCCTAAAACTTCTATCTTTCATTTTAACAGCCCATTCTTCTCGTTGTGTAGTTTGAGATTCAAAGACACAAGCATAATAGTAATTGTAATGATAATATTTGACGATGGTAAAACTAAATTTAAAATAGCAAAAATCCTTGGCTGAAGCTACATCTAACACAAAAAGTAAGATATACCAATTTACTTACTCTATGATACTAGAAACTCAAAAGTTCATTGCCGCACTTACATAAGTACATCCCCTACCCCTATCTTAAGCTAGTTCTATCCAGTCTACCTCATTACACCCTTTTTATTTCAATTCCATTCTAATATATTCCTCCAATCTGCGTTAAGGGCTTCCCAATGGTTTCTTCCCATTGGGTTTCCCAATCAATACCCTTAAAATGAGTCTAGAATATCCCATTCATGCTGCATGTTCTGTCAGCCCTAATCTAAGAAACTTGATTATCCTAAAAATGTATTGTGATAAGTACAGGGTATATAACTCATTATTATGTAACCTCCTACACTCTCCAGTAGCCCCATCCCTCTTTGGACTAAGTATCTTCATAAGCACCTTGTTTTAGAATACCATAAATTTGTTTTTGTCTTTTAAGATAAAATACTATGTTAAATTATTGTTTTGTAAGTACTTTTTTATTCCTTGAAAGCAGATTAAATGTCAACAACTTAATGATCGAGTAATAGCACGCGTTTCCTGACTGTATTAATTTCCTAATGTTCACAATAATATCGTTATTGTTATTTAAAATTGTTCCTAAATATTTTAATTCATTAACCCAGTCAAATAATACCTTGTTCGAAGTATTCGCTAAATAATCATCCTCAATCTGTATTCTCTGTGTAATTATATATGCGGTCTTTTAAAAATTCACTTCTGAACATATTTCCTTACTTGCTTCTTGTAAAATGTTTGCGTTTCTTGCAACAGCTTACTTAATATTTCCCAACAACATTAAATCATCCGCTTACTCTAATAGCTGTGTTGTACCATTTCATGTCAACCCTTACCCACTCTCTTACATTACCCTAAATAGCATAATCTAAGGCTATATTAAAGAGTAATGAGGAAAGTACATCTCCTTGTTTCAACCCATTATGTATTTCGAAAGTATCTGATGAATAGCATCCAACCCGTAACCTGTCACGCGTATCAGTCAAACATTTCTCAATTTGGCTTGACAAGTTGTTCTGGCAACCAAGATTTAACTAAATTTTCATATTATTTATTTATTTAACCGATTCGTAGGCAGTATTACAATCCACGTATAATTGATGTACCATGATGTTGTGCTCCCACTTTTTTTTCTAATATTTACCGAGTGGTAAAAATGTAATCCGTTGTTGATCTATTTCGTCGAAATCCACACTGATGATCCCCAATTATTTCCTCTGCATATCGCGTCGATATCATTAAAATTATAATAGATAACTTTTATATCATGTTGGCAGCAGTGCTAACAACTGTTATAGTAGTTAATTAGCCGCCTAGACAGGCAGGTAATCTTTTCCTCGCTCATTTCTACGTTTATTAGCGTCTCCAGTAAATGATAAAATATATACAGTAACATTTTCATTTGAAAAAATCTCCATGGCATCAGTCACAATCAAGCCATACTGACCAGGTGTCTGCCGTCTGTTGGCGATGATACTGACAACTTTTAGGGGATGTCATGGGGTCTGCGCAGCCAGCCCTCCAGCCTGAACTTGAAATTGCCGGGGATCGAACCCAGGGCCTTTGGATCTGTAGCTAGAATCTCTTACCACTGGGCCACAGAGGCATATATAATATAGGGATGGGCCATCGAATCCTTCACATCCATCGAATCCTTAAGGATATTTATGATTTGAGGGATTGAGAAATTTTATGGTTCGATACACAAAACCTAAGAAAATATAAAATATTCTTAATGTTTCACGGGAAATTTGTAGAGCTCTTATACTGCTTATTGTTGGTTCAGAACTCTTATACTGCTTATTGTTGGTTCAGAACTCTTATACTGCGTATTGTTGGTTCAGAACCAAGCAATTGTTTTAGATCTCTTACACACTGCTTAATGTTTGTTCGGAACCAAGCAATTGTTTTAGAGCTCTTATACTGCTTATTGTTGGTTCAGTACCAAGAAATTGTTTTAGAGCTCTTATACTGCTTAATGTTGGTTCAGAACCAAGCAATTTTTTTAGAGCTCTTATACTGCTTATTGGTGGTTCAGAACCAAGCAATTTGTCTTAGAGCTCTAATACTGCTTATTGGTGGTTCAGAACCAAGCAATTGTTTTAGAGCTCTTATACTGCTTAGTGTTGGTTCAGAACCAAGCAATTGTTTTAGAGCTCTTATACTGCTTATTGGTGGTTCAGAACCAAGAAATTGTTTTAGAGTTCTTATACTGCTTAATGTTGGTTCAGAACCAAGAAATTGTTTTAGAGCTCTTATACTGCTTATTGTTGGTTCAGAACCAATTATAATTATATAATGAACTTAACAACCAGGCCCCAGACCAGTGATTTATTACTTAACTGAATGTATGACTGTTTTAATGAAGGGGTTATAAGAATATTTGTTATCATATATTTAGTATTTATGTTTATATTTTATTATATTTACATTTATTATTATGTTCATACTTTTTTACAAGTTTTGGATTCGACATTCGGGATTTGAAGGCGAATTAGAGATTCGGATTAAAGATTCGGACTCGTAGAATAGTGTATTCGACACAACTCTAATAAAATGGAATATCTTTCTAAAGCGACAGCTTCAGTTCCCATCACTTGACGTATGAACGCGGTAGAGTAGACCTAGTAACCTTTATATCTGTCAGAGAGTCTCCCTATGGTAATTGGACAATACACGGATAGTGTTAGACGGTAGGTCGGGGTGCACTGGTGCTTTCCCTTCTATCTCTGTGTACAACCCCTCTCCACACTACTGCTGACGGTTTCTTAATATTCGTCCTCCTAATCCTGTTTCATATGGGCAATACTTACTCCTTACATTTCCTCGAGCTTCTGTTAAACTTGTAGAATGTACTACTCACTCTCTTTGTCTCTCGCTGTACCACTCTCAACACTGGTGATATTAACTGTACGACTCAGGGAGGAGAGTTTAGTGGGAATAAACTCACCCTCTTCCCCTTGCAACCAGCTGGAACTGCAATCCCGAGCTCTCTATTAAAGTTAGGGGGAAGGGGGAAACGCGAGTCAGGGTCTATTATTACAGATTTTATGAAAAGATGGCATTTTTTTTACTAAAAATAGTAAAAACATTAAGTTAGATTTTCAACACATCATTTTACGCTCATTCTTTAAGTCCCTCACTGGCCCTTAAATAATTGAACGTGTAAGGTAAATATTTATATTGAAGATCCCCTTGCATTGAGTTTGTTTTATTTTCTAATTAATATTGTGTAATTGTATCACTTCTAATTAATTATCTGATTGTATCACACATAAATAGAATCTTACTAAACTGGAGGTGACCTGGTGGTCTAGGGGTAAGGTGTCAGACTTCTGTGCTGGGGGTCCGGGGTTCAATCCTCGATCCCGGCACAGATTTATCTGATTGCCAAACCCTTCCTTCACCTCTGACAAGACGTGTATTAATCACAACTTGTGAATGTGAGGAATGCCAGGCCTCCACCGTGGTTCGGATTCCACGTTAAACTGAAGGTCCTCCATTTCATCTCACAATCACCCTACCATTGCACATTAGCGTAAGTGCGTATAACTCGAACGGGTAGTAAGACGCGGTGCTAATAATAATAATACTAAACTGGACACCAACCGATACTGCATTTTAATCGATGCACCTCGTATCTTCAATAAAGAGCGTCTAATTTTCGCACCCGAGTACGGCTACATTTTAACCAAGAGTGACCGCTTAGTTCATCCCAAACCCCCTTATCACCTCGGTTGGTACACCCCTTTGATTTGCACCACTGGGAATCTGCCAAGTTCAAACTGTGGATAAGTTACTAAAAGCCTCTTGGTTTCTACTTCCTGTCGACTTTGTGTAGTCAGATTAGTAGGGAAAGGAAACAAATTAACTGGTGGCTCCTCACTTTTTAATGACAACATGTTCCTCTCGATGGTAATGAATCTGTAGCACTTGAGAAGATGGACTGGGTTAGGACGAATATAATAGAGGAATGTTGCTATCCTCAACTTGGCTTGTAGTCAGTGGACTGGGATTAGGACGAATATAATAGAGGAATGTTGCTATCCTCAACTTGGCTTGTAGTCAGTGGACTGGGGATACGACGAATATAATAGAGGAATGTTGTTATCCTCAACTTGGTTTGTAGTCAGTGGACTGGGGATACGACGAATATAATAGAGGAATGTTGTTATCCTCAACTTGGTTTGTAATCAGTGGACTGGGGATACGACGAATATAATAGAAGAATGTTGCTATCCTCAACTTGGCTTGTAGCCAGTGAACCCTCCAATTACGTCAAAAAGTTGATTTTGACTCCCTGACTGAGCTCTAAATATTTAATTGTAGTTTTTATTGTAATTTTTATGCACTAAATTTTGGATTAATTTTAAAGTTTGAAAATCATATAGAGAAAGAGGGGAAGCCTTGTGCCCTCCACAAAGGATACTTAACCTAACCTAACTTGGCCTGACTAAAACTGATGACACACAAACAAATAAAAATGCCTCAGCCTAGCACTTGCTCTTCGATGGAGAGAGGAGGAATAATGGCGTTTGGGGAGGTGGACAGATTCTGTCAGGACTCCTTGCTAACATTTGTATTACATACAACTCGTTAAACTGGATACAGTTTTGGAAACAGAAACTGTTTGGACCTGCATGAGGGTATAGTTGTTCTAGTTTCACCCACCAGTGTTTACGTGGTCTAAGACGTCAAGCTCACAATGTTCTGGATTTCCGGAGACTGGGGATTGATGTTTTAATCCTGGCTGTGTTTCTGTTGGATAGTCTTCCACATGGGATTTAATCACTATAGTTCTCCACAGCCCCTCTAAACGCTAATGTGGGTGCATTTTTCAACTACTCTATAAGTATTTTATACGACCCTTAGCTTAATTTGAGGGCGATATGAATGGTAATTCGATTAAATATAAATATTTTTGCAGTTATATGGTAAAAAATTATTTTTTTACAAAATAAATAAGACATTACTCTGGCATATTCTATTAAAGAATATGATGTTTGAATGCAGCGATAAATCCGACACCTTAGCTCAGTCAATGGCATGTCTACCTATTGAGCTAAGGGTGCCATGTTCGATTACCGGTATGGTGAGTGGCACATGAGTTTACCTTTTCACATTGATAAATTAATGATGGGGGCTGGATGTTGTGTCTGTCCTAGTCCTAGATTATAAGGCATATGAACCTACGATAGGCCTAGTCAGCCGTGAGTGGAAAATATATGTCTTGAATAAAAAACTGACCCAGGCCACAGGCTTGTAACGGCAATGGGTGTAAAAAAAATAGATGCGACTAAAACCGTTATACAAATATAATAGCCAAGATATTTAATCCATATTTTACTAAGTTAATATTCCACTCCTAATAATATCAAAAGTTTTTGAATATTGGTCATGATCATATTTTCACTTTACTAGAACATTTTAAATGAAGAGAAACAGTCTTGTCCACGTATGACTAATAGGCTTACGCATTACAAATATTCAAGAACTGCTGTTGAATTTACTATGTGTAGAAAACTAGCGTATCTATGGAAGAAATATCTCATTTATTTTGTCCAAAAAATAGATTTCGTTATAAATAAAAAATGAGCCTACTTTAACTTGCCTTCCCTTTCCCCCTCATAAACATAGCCGTGATGTTTAACATATTAGCTAATCAAATTATAGATATTTATTTAATGATGCTTCTCTAAAGGTCTGTGTTTGCGCTCGAAAACCTCGGTCCTACAGTTATCTTCCAACGGGAATTGGAGCGTAGAAACAAAATATTGTTACTGATTAGAGTTGCGTATTCGTTTAGTAATGGATGTGTAAGAGGTATTTAGTATGCACGTTCTGAATCAACTGGCTCTATCCTCATACGATTTACACTAACACAGTTCTAGAACAGACACACCAACTAGTACCTCACACATAGTTTCATCACTGTAAAAATGGTGAGTCTCAATTTCATCAATAACACATATTTATGTCATTCTTGGATTCGAACCAGGTAACCTAATCTCTGATTTGTCTTTAGACCATCAACGTTGATTGAAAATCACTCAAATTTGAAATTCTATAAATGTCTTGTTTGATTTAGTAATTAAAAAAATGCATCTTAAAATGTATTAAAAGCATTCCAAAATACTTCCTTTCGGATTACTGGAGAGTTTCTCTTCACATTATACTGGTCAACAAACATTCTGTTCCAGGACAACTCAGGGGTAACCTTAATGTATTATTTTCCCTCTGATTTCAAAAGTGGTCTCAGAATTTTTCTATCGTCCATAGTTTACAGTTACATCGTTTTAAAAATTGAATATTGCGTACGAAACCCTATCCTCAGGTAAGTGAGAAGAATGGCCAGAAATTGTAGTTAAGTTTGCAGAATGGACTCCCTGTTTTGTGAAAAACTCTTCAAATTTCAATTATTTTCAAACCCTCCAAACCTCTATTTTCAAACTTTCCAAACCTCTAATTTCAAATCTTTCAAACCTCTATTTTCACACCTTTCAAACCTCTAATTTCAAACCTTTCAGACCTTTATTTTCAAACCTTTCAAACCTCTATTTTCAACCCCAAGCTTTTCAAGGCCACACTAATGAATCACGGCGCACTTTTCACATTATGTGCCAGAGGTTTGCCTGCTTACTGTCTGAGTCATAGCTACAGACCAATTGGTCAGAGTTCATTTTGTAAACATATAATGCTGTGTATTTCTCTGTCATAAGCTGTTATTTATGTAATTTAGTGAACATTTCTTAGTGCTTAGAACACCAGGTGGCACAAAGCCTATAAATTGTGTTAATCATCCGGACTACATTAAATGTGGTGAGGTAACATTTAAAAATAGCAAATGTAGTTTTACTCAACACATTAAGAAGTTTTATAGGTTTTACTTTGGATGAAAAATGGAACCTCCTCAGTTTTTGTTGTAGCACTTGTGTCAAATTCTTTATGGGTTGGTCAAAGGGTTCTCGGCACATTCATTTTGCTGTTCCAATGATTTGGCGGGAACCAAAAAATCACTCCACAGATTGTTAATTTTGTCTTAAACAGATTTCAGGTCCATTTCTTAATCCAAACACTCTGTGAAACACCTTAATTTTCGGGGTGACACCAGGTTGGGGTTGGAGCTTAGGGTTCTGAGTTAAGTTCACACATGGGGCAACCCACCCTGACCCGGACGAGAAAAAGGGGGTCCCCTCTCTGACTGGGGGTTATTCCTCGTTCGGAAATCCTTGCAGAGGGGTGGACCTCGACAACTTATGGAGGGCTTAATCTTAAGGGTCATTAAATCTCTGTCAAGCTCTCTATGTTGAAGTAAATGGGGATATGTGGGCCCCCTTACTCGCCAAACACTAAGTGGTTGGTAGCTAGTACCTTCCGGGAAAGCTGATCAGGCCAAATCCAGGAGGTCCCCGCTGGGAAACTTCGGCTGAATACTCTTCGGAGTGATTCCTGAGACTAGGATCCTGACTTCTTCCGAGGGGCTAACACCCCTATGTGAGAATCCAGCACTCATGGAAGGAGGAGCCAACTGCTCCAGCCAACTAAGCTGGCTAGGGTAGGAGGGAGGGGGAAATCCAGTTGCCTGCGATTACAAGGATGATGGAAGGGACGGTGCGGTTGGACCATAAATTGCCCACCGCACACGTAAAATATGTGGCTGGCTACGCTCGAAGGACACATCCACGATGGGCTGGAGGAGCCTCACACGAGGTAATTGTTCCCCATACAAGTGGATGCTGGATCCTGATATGACGGATGGGTTTCAACAATAAAAAGTCTCTGACTTCTATGAGATATCAGCTTAATGTTGTGTGGTATCCTTAATACCCTTATTTCCACTTTTAATGAGACCTGTGTAGAAGTATTTGGCTCAAAGCCTCCATAAAATGTCATATTGAGGGTTATTGAACAAGAATAAGAGCTTGTAGACCATGGTGATGATGATATAAATCTTGCTCCAAATACTTAAGGTTACTTTTCGTCCTATGAACCACATTTACTTAATCCAGGAGATATAAATCACCTTGTCCAAGATTCGAACCTATTTAAAAGGTAAGCAGAAATTCAAGGCTCCAATTTGGAAGGCTGGGATCGCCTCTACTAAGAAATAAAAGTATGTGTTTCTAGATAAAGGTAAATTGATATTACAGATTTCTTTTCCTTTGAAGAGGGACATGTTTTTGCAAATATGTTTGTTCTGTTTGGAAGCACAACATATAGGAGTGGTGTTTATTCATGATTCTTTTAAAGTTAGCTTGAATGTTGTGATTCTGTACTATGAAAATAAGTTTACATCATTGCCACAATCTCATGCTGCAGATATAAAATATTTGTGAGCGTGAAACTTCTACTATAAGAAATTAAGTATGAAGGAAGCAGATGGAATATCTTTGGTAACACAAAAGTCATTGGGTTTTTTCTTGGAATACAAATTAATTTCACAAAGTGCTGCTCTTTTCTTTGTGAGTGGGACAGCAGAGACCGGAGAAATCATCACACCCAGAAGCAGTGGCTAAAACGAACCCCTGGAAATAAGAATGCTGTCCATACACTATTTGTTGATCCGGAAAAAATGTATCTACCTCCAATCCAGCTAAAGCATGGTATATTGAAGAACTTTGTCGGAGCAATAGATGGAATTGGATTTGGATTTACATATTTTAGAAAAAAATTCCCAAGGGTTGGTGATGCAATCATCAAAGAGGGAATCGTTGTAGGATCGCAAATAAGAGAACTAGTTCAAGATGAGAACTTAGATAATTAGTTGAAACGAGTTGAAAAAATTGCATGGGAATCTTTCAAGAATATTTGCCGGAACCTCTTAGGGAAAAATAAGGCAGACAACTACAAATAAAAAGTGGATGAGCTGTTACAATTTACAATAAAATGGAATGTAACATGTCTTTGAAAATACATTTATTATATCCAAACCTAGATTTATTCCCGAAAAACCTTGAAGCTGTCAGCGACCAATAAGGTTAATGTTTCCACCAAGATATTTCTAGCATAAAAAAGTGTGTTTGCTGACTATTGTTCTACCGTTAATATGGATGTTCCTGAATCAAATACAGGATACATTCATACACTTCTATCTTTTAGGTGAAATAGTCCTTTTCTATTTATGTATTGTAAATAAACGTAATGTTGTAAAGTTTAAGTGGGTGTCTCTTAAAATCCTCATGTGATAGGTAACTTCTAATAAGGTATTTGGATTCAGCACAAAAAATACCATTGGATTCACCTATTTCCACTTTTGGGTCAAACAGTAAGGAAACTTTTGCTGCCCAGTGCTATTAACTAAAGAGACTAAGAATATAAATATAATTATACTAGTTTTATTTCAGACATTGTGGCTACATGAGTTTTTAGTTTTCAAATAAAAGAGCTTCCTATGAAAATTAGACTGTAGATCTATGAAAGCTCAAAATGTAGTAATCATTATTTTCTTGTCCTACTTCATTCATTGAATGGTTTATCAAAATTAAGAATACACGTAGTAAACACATGCAAACAAATACTTGCATCCATTGATTTGTTAACAAGGTAGTCTAAAATGATGTGATAATTTTTATTGATTTTTAAACAGCATCCTAGTACCAGTTCGGGTTGTATGAACATATTAACTACGCTAATGTGGTAGGAAGGTAAAATTTCAGAGGAAATGTGCCTGCATTTGCGCGGAGGGAAAGGTTAAAGCCATTCAAAAAATAACACTCTCAGTACACCCAGTACATCCAGTTCAACATGAGAGCGACCACAGATGAAGGAAGGATTATAATATTAATATTTTAATCAGTGTAACATAGGATGTAGCCAATAGGATTGGATGTTTTCAAAGATCATTATTTTCACCAGTAACGTAAGAAAGGACATGGTGGACTTGTCATTGTTCTCTTTGAGGTTTCCAAACTTGTACTTTTTATGTACAGTGCGTCCTACAGCCCATTCAACCACTAATAAAGTAGCTTGTAATGTGGAATAGCAATAAAACGGCCATGACTACAGTATATGAACCAGATAATGGTAATATATGGACCAGTGATTACAATCATCTAAAGGCAATAAACGTCAAATAAGGTTGGATTGAAGATTAAAGAAGAAGAGTAGGGATGACGAAGATATGATTTAAAATAAATGCACCCATATTTGCGTGGAATGACAGTGGGAAAATAATAAGTAAAAATTACCTTAGATACACCCGACCAGGATTCGAGCACTAATCTCCCTGTCAGCAACAATTTACTGCATGAGTGACGCCTAGGACTATATAATCACTGGTGTGTGTATATGTAACTCATTGATCAACAAACATCACCAAAATCATAATATTTATAATAATTATGGCTCGGGCATTGAAGAGCAGAATGATGTAGTAAAATAATTACAAACTAAACATATACAAGCGGATGTGTACACGATGTTTTCTAAAATAAAATATTTGACTGGTTTAATGTATCCCAGATTTTTTTTAGTTGTATAAACCTAAATAACGTGTTAGATACTAGCAATTAAAGTACTCCATTATCTCACTACTGTTGTAAAATATAACATACTTTTAAAAGAGAAACTCTGTAATATTCACAGTTTACTTTAATCCTCACTCTCAGTCATCCAACTAAAAGTAGCCCGGGGTGCACACATTACTCATGTTACACTCACTGACTTTTAACATTCGCTTTGAAAATATCTCCTCCAGTACAAAAACTGAAAATATTTTGGTAAACTTGATTACAATTCTAAGAATAAAATACTCATTTGTATTTGTTTTTATTTGATAAGGAAGAATAGATTTAAATATTTATTTGTGTAGTTTCCAATATTTTACAAATTTTTACTTGCTCTAAACACCTCGGAGAGAAAGTATTGTAATCGTCAAAAAAAGAATCAAACACGAGATTTTGATAAATATCGGCTTTTCATGACCGCCTGAAATAAAAAAAACTAGTTATCGCAATGCCATCTGTCTGTCTGTCTGTACCTCGGGTTAGAGCCGAAACTGTTTTACCGATTGGGTTAAAACTTGGAGTCTGGGGTATTCATAAGATCCCCTCAAGGGACTCTTGGAATTAAATATCTAACCCTAAAATTAAGGGAAATTTACTGAAGGGCAAAAAGAGAAAAAAATTAATTTGATGGAAATTTTCTCTAACTATTTTGAATAGATTTTATAACTAGGCACTGTTTATTATCATAAACAAGAGGAACAGTCTCATTTTCTCATGAAAAGGACGTTGAGGGTACTTTACACGAGGGAAATCATCCAATTTTCATCATTTCTCCGCAACTATTTGAAATACGAAATAGCTTTTCATTGCAAAGTTGTGATACTATTGAAGATAAAAATCTTTTATTTAAATTATATTTTTATAAAACCAATCATTTCTGAGCTATGAGCAAATATATATACTTTTTAATTCAGGTCTTTGAAAATGATTTTGATTCTTATCCTCTTTGGTGGACAAAGACATTTCTTTTTTCTCAATTTTTTCGTAGCAAAGTTCTTAGTTCATAATGCCATAGAGTAAGTAACAGTGTTTTTATTTCATTCATGATCTTTGGTGTAGTGTTGTTACAACAATGTAGACCTATTATTTCGTTTAACTAATCTTACAAGCTTTTAGTAAATGTTTATTTTAAGATAAAAGCGGGAGAAATTCTGTGCGGTGCACCGTACTATTTATTTGAGATGATATTTATCAATAATTGTGTCTATTATTATTAGCACCGCGTCTTACTACCCGTTCGGGTTATACGCACTTACGCTAATGTGTAATGGTAGGGTGGTTGTGAGACGAAATGGAGGACCAACAGTTTAACGTGGAATCCGAACCACGGTGGAGGTCTGGCATTCCTCACATTCATAAGTTGTGATTAATACACGTCTTGTCAGAGGTGAAGGAAGGGCTTGGCAATCAGATAAATCTGTGCTGGGACCAAGGATTGAACCCCGGACCCCTAGCACAGAAGTCTGACACCTTACCCCTAGACCACCAGGTCACCAATTGTGTCTATTACATAAAAAAAAACTTCTATACAAAAAAAAAGTTTTGAAATTTAGTAATTTTTAAAAACAAAACAAACAAAATTAGATTGCTTGATGTTTGGGCTGTTCTAGCTAAATAGCGATCTTGATGAATAATTAACTATGATTTTCAACCATGACCTTAAAATATGTTTAGAAGATTTTACTCGGTATTTTAGAACCAATTTTAGGACGCTCTATTAATCTATGGGTTATACTATAATTTTTAATTTTACTGTAGACTTTACAAGAATTATATAACATTGCTGTATTTAATTGTATAAATATTACATGTGTCAGTTAAAACAAACTTTAGTATAAAATTAATATTCATATTTTATTAAAATTCCCTAATAAATATTTCTTTCATATCTTTGGAACTTTTTTTTTATAAAAATACATTATTTCCTTACTCCCTTCACCTATGGCAAAGTGTGTTCTTTCACGCTTTGTGAATGATGTGTGGAATGCCAGGCCCCCACCGTGGTTCGGAGCCCACGTTAAACTGTAGGTCCCCTCCACTTTCCCCCATCATCATTCTCACGTACCATCCTACTATCTCGGGATAATGGAATACACCTTAATGATGTCCCTTCCTCAGAAATGAGTTCCTCCATACGCCAGGAGAGCAGAGGTAAGATAATGTATAATGGCCACCCCACACATTATTTACTTGTATTTTTTATTAATTTGAATATCAATTTGAAATTGATTTAAAAATGAAAATAAAAAGTAAATCGCTTAAAACTTCAACACTTATTTAAAAGTATCCAATGATCACGAATTAACCAAAATATATTTTATTTTGAAAACAAAGGAAAATATTTATGATAATATATCTTAAAACTATGGCATGTTGTGTAAAGTTAATAAAATATTCCGATTATTATTATAACCAAATTTAGTGTTATTATGTTATTTTTACCGTATTATTTATAATTTTATTCAACAAATATGATTATTACTGATTTTAAAGACGTCTCCCAAAAAAGAATATGTTGAATTCTATAGTTAGATTCTGGTGGCAAGTAACATAATAATTAAATTTGAAACATACATTTTTGTGGTCAATATTTACAATATCTTACCGTATATTAATACAGTTACTTTTATACTGATGCAATTGCTATCAGACCTATTTTGACAGTGACAATTTCAGAAGACATCAATTTAGATGTAAATATGTTCCAATTGTTTTAGTAACTTTAAAAATGTCAAAATGTTCTTCGTTTCTAGATAGGTCTTTAGCAGTAGGGGATGTAGCAAGCAACAAGTGGTTTAACAGTTGGTACAAGGAATTGAAAACAATTATTATGACACCTTCACTTTATTCAGTCGATATTGAAAGCAGACCTCTCGGTCTAAATTCAGGTGTGCCAATTCCAACATAAATCTTCCCGGATGTTACAAATTTGATATTATGTAGCTCCCTAACCAAATGCGATTAAAACATATTAACAACTATGTGCAAATTTAACCGAATTAAGATTAAAATGTGAATTGAAGTTTAAGGTGAAAAAATAAATATGTATAAATATAAAACGTTCATATATCAGACTAACTTCACGTTTAATTTTATATAAATAGACCAACAAAACAAATTTAAAAATTATAGCTCTTTTTATTCTTTACGTATAAGATTCAGATTTGTATTTTACTCTTATTTTATTAAAAGTGTCGCTTTGTTGGCCGTGAACAACTAGTAAGGTGGGGCACTCTTTATTTAAATGTATTCAATTAATTGGGGGACGGGGGCTGAAGCTTAAAAAATATTGATTTTGCTTCGAAAATTCGTCAGCTTCAACCTCGATCCGAGATTAAAATTCCGTATTCAAAAATTACAAGCGTTGACAATAAAAATATTTAAATTTAATAAATACACATTTATCTTTTAAAAAAATGCATTTTGTGCTGTTATGTAGGCATCACAATTTAATGTTCACATGATGAAATTATTAAATTACGTGTTTTGGAAATAGCTTAATTTATAGGTTTAGGACAGAATATGTTAAAAGTGTTCGCAATATAACATTCTGTTAAAGATATAAAACCTAAAAGTTACATAGTTGTAAAATATGTAATTGTATTTATTATAATAAAACAAATATTCAAACTTGATTTCGGTAATATTTAAGATTATTACATTCGACTTCACACAACACTACAGTTAAACTCCCAACAATGAAATGTTAGCCATGGTATTGTATTGTTACCTCGAGAATTGAGTCGATGTCGAATCGCAAGTGTTGTCCAAGAGTTGTCCACGAGAGAAGACGACCTGTTGACGTAGCGAGGGTTGACACCAGACAGACAGACAGACGGACAGAGTTGGGTGACTCGAATCTGCTGAGAGGAGTGGGACAAGCACACACAACTTTATATAGCGCGGGAATCCAAAAGTTCCGCGCGCGTGGTCTTTTGGTGACACCTGCGCGTCGTCCGCCACCGACAGAGGACCAATCACAGCGTGGCACCCACACACACACACACACACACACACACCCTCTCTCTCATACACTGCATAAAGAGGGGAAGGGGAGGGAAATTGCCAACAAATATCATAGAGTATTTCTGCCTCCAACTTTATTTCGCCTTTATTGAAAAATGAGATTCAAAACAAACTTTGTTACAACTTGACTTAAAACCTGAAATTATGATTACTTAATTAGAAAAAGATACTTATGAGTCATTAATTTCCAATCAAATCTCAACGCATAATTTTAGATTCAAATTTATTTTGGCGATATGAAACTATAGGATACCACATTCATTGAAAGTTTTCAGTTATTTTATAGTCATTTTCTAAAAACATTATTTATCTATTTATTTATTTATCTACTCTTCTTAGAAACTAACCCTAAGTTGTAACCGGCAATAATATAATATTACCCGTATTGGTGTGCATGCAGACTAGACGTAAAACTTATCTAATCTGGTTTGTGGGTGATGGCAAGTTCGGGGGCGGACGGGCGGCTGAGCCAAATTAAGATTTTTATTCCCGAATGGTTTTCTACTCTTCCACTACGAAAATGTGGGTGTAATTTCTTTTGATAGTACCTTCCTCATTAGAAAAATCAAAAGCCGATAGTCAAAATTGGTATGTATGTATGTATAAATACTTACACTAAACACATTTCAATGTTAAACTATGTAATCTGAATGTAATCTGTCAAAAGTTTACTCAAAATCATTCATAAAAAATGTACAATAAAATCAAAGGTAAAAAAATGTTAATCTAATTTATTACCTGGCAAGTAATGCTTAAATATTGCTATTTGAATCTTTTAATATACTTTTTTTTTATTTATCTTATAGCACCTCGTCTTATTACCCGTTTAGGTTATATTCTAATATAATTTATTGCTTGCTATAATATTAAAGAAGTAATGTAATTAATTTATTCATATTAATAATTAAAGTGTTTGTAACATATTTGGTGAACAAATAATAGTGTTATGTTTTTGAAATAAAAGCATCCATCATTAAGAAACATAAATCCAAAACGGCAAATGAGTTTTAAATATTTAGACAAACAAATTTATTGGAAGCAGGATAGTCTATTATGTTATATAGAGTCACTATTGATTTTGCAAACATTTGTTTGGGGAACGAAAACTGATAGCATCATAGCTAAAAGTATTTGTGTTAGACATAATTTTACTAAATAATAAAAACCACCCGTTATTAATTTATTTATTTTGTAATTGATCCTAGTATTTGGAAGTTTAAGTTTATAATATATATAAAATAGGACCTAAAGCATTTCTCTAACTTATTTCACTAATCTACTATTGGAAGTTGACATTGCTTTTTATAGTAGTTAATAGATATATCTAGATATATTAGACATAGAAACCACTAGTAATTTTGTATAAGCATTCGGAAATTTATAATAAATTAAAAATCTCTTCCTTCAACATCTTTGTTTGGATAGAGATTTACACCCACACCGTTGGTCACATGGTCTAAGGCGTAAAGCTCACAACTTCATTTGAAACTCACCGTCTCCCCAAGCGTGATGAGTTCTGTCCTGTCCAAACGAAGCCCAAGCAACTTATCACATAAATGTCTGGTCTACCTCGTAAAACTCAAATGGATCGAAGATCTCCACAGTCAGCATGGAACTTTCAAAACATCAGTATAAGTTATGACAAATTATTTTGTATGAAAGCAAAATAACAATTAGTGCAACATCTTTTCAAAACCAAGGGATTTTAATATTATTAACATTCTAAAATCTTTAAAAAGTACCAATAAAATTACTCTTATTATTGAGGTTAGAGCTCTAGGCAAAAGTATTTGATTACTTTTGCTTTCTACTTTATCATCAGATATTACTGTTTAATTATTTTAAAGTGAGCTAAAACATTATAGTATTCATACTGAACGATAAAAAGTCATAATTCAGTAACCACCACTTTATACAGTAAACTATAACAAGCCTTACATAAGCAACACCACTTTACATAGTTAACTATGCAAATCCATACATCAGGCTACAGCACTTAATATAGTGAATCATAAAAGCCTGTATGTGTAACTGTAGCACTCCTTACATCAGGCAACACCATATTATATATTTAACTGTAGCAATCCTTACATCAGGCAACGCCAACTTTATATATTTAACTGTAGCAATCCTTATATCAGGCAACGCCAACTCTATATAGTTAACTGTAGCAATCCTTATATCAGGCAACGCCAACTTTATATAGTTAACTGTAGCAATCCTTACATCAGGCAACACCATATTATATATTTAACTGTAGCAACCCTTACATCAGGCAACGCCACTTTATATAGTTAATTGTAGCAACCCTTACATAAGGTAACACCACTTTATATAAATAACAATAAAAGGTGTTAAATCAATCATAAATAGTCTACGAAGTGCTTATGACATTGCTTATGACAAACATTGCTCATCTATGGAAACCATTACATGAATCAAATTTCACCTAGCCTACAATTCTATATATTTTTATTTTGGCAAATAGAAGCTGAACATCTAGGTCTATTTCATAGTAGAATAAACTTTCATACATCAGTAGCACTATAATATCTTGATCTCGATCTATTATTTTAACGCCAACACAGTTTATAAACTTATAAATTGCTTTTATGGGGGAAGTGATTTATGGTATTTCACCTAAATAGTATATGCTAACAATATGCAATGTAAATTATACTACTGGTCAAATTTTGTCTTTTATAACTTTATGTTTTTTATCTTCAAGTATAATCATTTATTCAAGTTTTTGCGGTTATATAGTTAGAGTCAGTTTTCATTGTATGCAATGTAAATTCATAAATAAAAGTAAATTAGGAAATTGATTAAATTTGTAATGAATTAGATCGTTTCATATATTACAATAAAATTATAAACATTTTTAACATGTCTTGATGTTTAAATATTTATTAAATAAGAATTATTATTATAAAATATACAATCTTTAAATAATTTAAATGTAATTACAATGATTATTGGTTTTTAAAAAGATAAAAACTTCTGTTTTGATTATTGCGCTAGTTAAAATTTCCATATTTTTATTTATAATAAAAACCAATATAAACCAAGTAATGATATAAATAATTCAAAATACGAAAGTTAAATCAATTTTGTAAGGATTGTGATCCACTAGAACCGTGCGTGACTTGAGAAATATTAAATCGTTTCAACGTTCTTATTACGTTTGGGGAAATTCATAAACTAAAGAATATTATTTTACAACTTAAGGAGGGAAAATGGAACGCGACTTAATTTGGTACATTTGCAGTTTTTATATAAACATCTATTTTGGACCATATAAATAAAATTTTAATTCATTAAAACCATTTAATTTAATTATCTACAGTAAGTGTTCTCAACAGTTGAATATTTGTCATTGGTATAATGCATTTGACCAGAAAACTTTCAAATTAATACAAAAACTCCTGTTCAAATTAAGCGATATCATTGACATTAATATTTAAAATCGCTTTATATTTCTTTGAGTATAGAACCAAGCAATATTATATTGGTTATAATGTACTGGTATATTGAGCTTAAACACATTTAGCAATGCAAAAAGGAAGACCAGTGCCTTAATCAAAAACAAAAATAGAGAGTTAGTGAGATACTGTAAAACAAAATAGCAAAGATAATAATATCAGGAAAGTTTATTTAGGTATTAATGGGTATAGGAAAACCTATCAATCTTGTGACAGTTCGGTGAAGGATGAGCATGGTGACCTGTTGGCAGATACGAGCGAGGTTTTGAGTAGATGGAACGACCACTTAGGGCATATTTTGAATGTTCATGAAGGATCAGAATTGGAGGAGAGGTCGAAGTTCATACTGCTGAACCATTAGTCCCAGATACAAGTATTAGGGAAGTCAAAGAAGCTATTAGAAATGTAAAAACCTTAAATATCTAGGTACAGATTCAATTACAACAGAGTTAATAAAGAGAGGTGGTGAAAAGTTAGTAATAGAAATTAATAAATTGCTATGTTCCATATGGAACCATAAGGTATTACCACAAGAATGGAAGGAAGGTGTTTTAGTACCCATTTTCTAAAAGGGGGATAAAAAATTGTATAATGATTATAGAGTTATCTCAATACTACCAACAACATGCTATAAAGTTTTATCAAACATAACTTTAATGGGATTGATGCTATATGCACAAGATAAATAGTTGGGGATCTTCAGTGTGGATTTTGACGAAATAGATCAACATCGAATCAGATTTTTACTATTCGGTAAATATTAGAAAATTGTGAGAATACAATATGATGGATCATCAATTAATTATATTTAGCTTTCTAAAAGGCCTAAAATTCAATTTAAATAAATAAATAAAATTAAATTTTAATTAAATTTGGAATACCCAAAAAATTGTCAAGTTAATTTAGGTATGTTTGACTGATACGCGTGGCTGGGTACGGGCTGGATTTCACCTATTTGATACTTTTGAAATACATAATGGATTGAAACAAGGAGATGCACTTTCCAGATTACTTTTTTATTGTCTTAGAGTACACTATTAGGGTAATGCAAGAAAGTTGGGAAGGGTTGACACTAAACGGTACATTGAATCTATTAGGATACGCAGATGATTTAGATTTGGTTGGTAATAGGTTTAGAAGTGAACTCTGAAAAGACTTTAGTATAATTATGATCACAAATAGAACACAGTTTGGAGAAGATGATTTAGAGATAACTGTAAACATCATATCATTTACAGGATTAATTAGTTTAAATATTTAAGAAAAATTTAAACTAACCATAACAATCTTATATTGGAAATTAGGAAAAGAATACAGTCTAGGAAATGCATGCTACTACTCGGTCAGCTAGTTGTTGACATCTCGCTTGCTTTCAAGGATTTTAAAACTCAGAATATACAATACAACTATTTTAACCGTCGTTTTCTATGGGTGTGAAACGTGTTATCTTTCTTTACAGGACGAGAACAAATTTAGGATATTCGAAAGCAAGGTGCTTATGAAGATAATTTTGGTACAAAAAGGGACGAGGCTATCAAGTAGTGAAGGGAATTACATAATGATGAGTTCCATACCCTGTGTTCAAAACAAGGCATTGTCAGGATAATCAGATCTCGTAGATCACGGTGGACAGGACATGCAGTGCGAATGGGGGATTCTAAAACCTTGTTCAGGATATTGGCTGGTAAATCCAATGGGAAGAGACCATCGTGAATACCTAAGTGCAGGTCAGAAAATAACATTAGAATGGACCTGAAAGAGATAGGGTTTAATGAGGTGGACTGGATCGAACTATCTCAAGACAGTTATAAATTACTTTCGAGCTCCTAATGCCATAGTGTGATCAAGAGAACTAATCTGAACGTATTTCGTACATTTTTAAAAGTTACACCTGGACATGGGACTTGAACCCAGGACACTTGGCTTATCACGCCAATTCTCTATCAATGAGCTATCCAGGATTCGTCCAGTTTGTAGGGTCACTCTTCACTCATAGTTTACGGCATAGTCTGTGATAGACGTGTGGAAATAGTCGGCTAATTATTGAGCTATCATTGATACCACAGCGCTAGGTGGTGGCTTTATGAAACCGTTTGTACAAATTGCATTGCACATGAAAGAGAATAACATGGAGTAAATCTGCTTCGGTACCCGTATGGTCTATAAGGCGTCACTCTCGCAATAGACTAGACTGATTATTACCGGGAGTTTGGGGTTCAATCCAGGTCGGGCTTACAGAAGGTGGTTTTTCCTAAAGAGTTTTCAATTCTCCCTTAAAGCAAATGCGACTACACTTCCTCTGAATTTCAATCTTCTAATCCTTAACTCATTATCATATGCGTATAATCTGGTCAGGCAGTAAGACGCGGTGCTAAGGAGATAAAAAATATCGGAAAATATTATGCCGGGTCTGTGTCTATAAATTATAGCTCAATAGCTAGCCAATGATTTCCACACGTCCATAGCAGACTCTGCCTTGAACTATGAGTGAAGAATGACCCTAAGCACGGGACAAATCCTAGATATTTTAATGGTAGAGCATTGGTGCACTTATCCAAGGGTCCAAAGTTCAATTCCCACACAAGTGTCATTTTTTAAAGTTCACAAATTTGATACTTAATGCGACTGTATCCATACTAAAGATCATTTCGATGTCCCAAACTTCGCCTGTCATATGCTGAACAATTTATTGCATTAGTTCATGCTTGCTTTATGAGCTTTACTTGTGGACTGAAGAAATATTTTATTTATTTTGGCCAAACAACCTTTTTCATCATAAATCTAAAAAAAAAAGAACCTAAATTTACGTTTTCTTCCACTCCAACTTAACCTCAATACATGACTGGGATTTAATCAAAAGTGTTTTACACGTTTCCCAACGAATTTATGTTTTGTGTTTGTTGATTCATGTTGGATTTTATAAATCTTTTATTATTCCTAAAGTTCATATCGTGCAATAGTTAAGGAAACCGGCTATGAAGGAACATAATATACTTACACTGCTGTGATGTGTAAGCTTCAACACCACTAATGCTATTATCTTTTATTTATTTTCTTATTTTGGCACCGCGTCTTACTACCCGTTCGGGCTATACGCTTAAAACTATTAACGATTGTATTTACATTCTTTAGCAAACCTATTAAAATATTATATTTATTTGTTTAAGAAATTAATTGTTTCTAATTATAAACGCGATCATTCACGTAAAACGTCGCTTCGTTTAAAATTAGCTAAATTTAACCTCTAAATATATATATATATATATATATTTTAATAACGGAACATAATTGTAAGATTTTAAGTCTTATAGGGTGTGACGTAAACCATATTTTAAAATAACAAAGCTATTTTTAAATAATATAGGGTTTCTGAACATTCACAGCGTGTCTAAGCACATCGAGAAGAATTTTTCTCAATGTGGGGCTGTAAGGGACTCGAGGAATGTTCAGTGGCTTTACAATTTTTATAGCAACATTTTTTCTGGTTAAAATATATCAAATATCGCTTCAGTACAAACATAGAGCTTAGTTTTCTTCACATGATGACCCCAACAGTTGTTGAATATCTGTCAAAGGTGTCCTGGAATTTAATGACAACATTTTCTCTTCTTTTAAAAAGTTTCTCATCTAATGCCACCATGCTCATCACCTATATTAACAACTATTGAGGTCAACATGGGAAGAAAATTAAACTATGATTGTACTGGAGCAATAGTTTATTTATTTTGGTTAAAAAAAAAGGTTTAGCTATAAAAACCTGCAAAAATACAGGCCTTTTCTCTCGTCCCCTACAGCCCACCTTCATACAGTAATTTTAAAATCCCAAAAGTAATTACATTTTTGTTCTGGTTATATATTAACTAAGCGAAAGAGCAATTTGATTTTAAAAAATAGAGTATACAACATTTAGCATTTGTGAAAAGAGAGATACAAAGTGTATTCAGAAGAAAATGAGGGAGAAAGTAAACTGAGATAAAACCATCAAAGCTGCACTCAGATGGAACGCAAGCCATTTGAACACCACCGGCCGTATCAGAGATAATCAAGATAATAATTAATTTCGTGGTTACCCCGGTCAGCACCGGGTTCTTTTGCGAGGATATATATATTTATACAGTTCCAATAAATATATTTTTACTAGACAAATGATCTTAAATATTCGTACAGAACTAAAACCTTGCTGAAAGTAATCAGGAGATACTGTAGAATAGGCGTGGATACATAGGGTAGGGTAGGAGAAGGGTGGGGGAGAAATTGCCACCCCAAAAAGGACAAAATAAAAGTAAAAATGCAGTATTTCTATAGAACAGGTAAACAGCTATAAGTATCCATGATAGTTACTTTATATCAAGCCGTTTTTGAGCTGCAACTCTGCGGCTAATCTTTTCAGCGTCAGATTGGGTCCTACGAACCAATTGAAGCCACTAATCTGCTCTTACCAACATTAATTCTAGAACAAGGCCATCACCAAGGATGGGGAAGGGGAGGCACCCAAACCTCACATACTCCTCACGACTTTTTAAATGTAAAAGTAATTATTATTGAATCATTTACTGTTTAATCAATATCGGAATATAAGTAGAAGAAAAGATTCATAACCCGTAGCCCCCATTTTGATGTTAAAGTAGCTTATTGCTCTTAATATTCTTATCACAAGCTAAGGGTTATTAACACCTGGGACCACGCCTATAGAGAGTTCAGAATACCCCGTACCACACCTTATTTCACAATAAGCTAGGACTCAAATGAGTAACTTCGTCCCGACCAGGATTCAAAATGGCCACGTTAACTAACCTGGTCATAGCGCAGGGGGGATTTTCGGACTACGACAGCTACAGGGAGCGATGATGAAAAAAAAATTCAAACAAATAATAATAATTATCTGCCAATAGATTGAAAATGTCCAGCAAACTTTAATTCATGTGGAATTCAAGAAACCAATAAACATTTAAATTTGAAATAGGCTAATCTACTAATAAAATATTTTATCAAAATACTTTTGATTTTAAAATATTACTAATGAATAATTTGATATAAATTTGAGTAATGTACAAATTTATCACATTTTAATGACTTTTATTTTAATGACATAGGTGCCTACTATACACGACCAAATAAAAGCCATGTATAGCACTTGAATAATTAAAATTCCTTCCCTTGCTAGCCACAAATTATTAATGGTACGGTGTACTGCTCATACTATCTCTCTCTTTTATCTTAAAATAGATATTTACTAAAAACTATTAATATTTGTGAATCAAAATCATATTCATGGCTGTAGAAGCACTCCACCAAAGATCATAGATGAAATACAATGACAATGAGAAAAGAGGAACATCTCTGTCCACCAAAGAGCATTACAATTACGAGTAATTTCACATTTCAAAGACCTCCATAAATCTAACTATAGTGATAAAATGACGAGTTTATTTGTCTGTCAGGAGCATTGTGCGATATTTACAGCAGTAAGAGGGTTGAAATGTAAATATTAGTAGCCCCTCTGCAAGAACATTTGCACCTCAAAAGTAGAATTTTAAATTTTTTATTTAATTTTTACTTTCTCATTGCCTTACAGGTATAGAAAGTATTATGATCGTCAAAAATAAATTTAACTAGAGATTTCGATGAATTTTGACGTTTCATAACCACTCGAATCTAAAAAATAGTGTTTTTTTTGCATTGCCCTCGTTCTGTCTGTTTGTTTGTCTGTCTGTCCGTCTGTTTGTATGTACGTCGGAGTAGAGCCTAAACTATTTTACCGATCAAGCTAAGACTTGCTATCTAGGGTTGTCATAGGGTTGCTACAATGGATTTTTGGAATTTGATATCAAACCCTAAAATTAAGGGTGTTTTCCTTAGTGGCGAAAAGAGAAAAAATCTATTTTATCAAATTAGGCTCTAACGATTTTGATTAAATTTCATTTCCAAGCATTTATCAATATTACAAACAAAAGTCTACTCTCATTATTTCGTCGAAATGAAGGGTTCCAGTCTAATGCGTAAATTCTAATTTTTCTTTCATATCTTCCTAATTCTTTGAGATGTGAAATTATGTAAGGTTCTTTATAACAAAAATATTTTATTTGAAACATATTTTTATAAAACCAATACTATTCAAGCTATACGCAAATAATATATATATTTTATCTTTTCGAACACTAAAGGTATTGCGACCGTAAAGAAAATCTGATCCAAGATGTTGATGTATGTCAACGTTTCATGACCCCGCGAACCCTTAAATATAGTTTTGGCAATGCCGTCTCTCTGTGTGTCTGTTTAACCCTAAAATTAAGAGTAGTTTACTAAAGGGTAAAAAGAGAAAAATTCCATTTTCCCAAAATCAGCTATAACGATTTTGATTAAAATTCATATCTAGCCGTTTATTAGGATTATAAATAAAATAGCTCTTCTCATTTTACCATGGAAATGACTTTTAGGGTAGGCCTACTTTAAAGAAGCGGAAATTTCCCTATCTCCACAAATATTTAAGATAATAAATAACTAATTATTGCAAAATTGTAATGCAATCAAAAATAAAAAACTTGTATTTGAAATATATCTTTAAAAAACCAATAGTTTCTGAGATATTGGCAAATCTATTAATACAATTTTATGAACTTTAATTGTATAGAGTTAATACTTAAGTCAATAATTCTCTAATACCATAGAGTAAGTATATAATTAGTAAGTATCTCAAAAAGATGATGTTCATTTTCCTTTAACCTCTTAGGGGAAATGTTTGTACACCAAGGATCTATCTCTATCATTTTAGACTCAATAGGCAGTATTTACCTATTTTATTGGTTAAAACTTATAAATGGGGAATTTAATAGCAATGTGATAACCATAGGATGTGCAACCCCTAGTAAAATGTCGAAAATTTTAACCGGAAGTCGAAATTTTAATACGAAGTGTTGAGCCTTGTGGACCCAATATTGATCTTTATTATTTGTCCAAAGATAAAAATGAGAATTTAATTTTTTTTAATAAAATTATTAAATTTAAAACCAGGATTAAAAAATGTTTTGCGGAAGTATGACGCAATTTGTGATCGAGTTTACTAGTGTATATTACTTTGTTTCACATATATTACGAGTTTCTCTATTTTAAACAATGGAGCAAGAAAGTCCGTGCGTAGTTCCGTAACATTTATTTTTATTTATTGGGTTGGAAGAAATAAAATTAAGAGATTTTTTTTCCAACTGGTTTGAAGCAAAGAAAAATGTTTCTCAGGGTAGCCACGCAATTCCGTTGCTCTTCTGGTAGAATATTATGATATGAATATATATATATTTATATATGATGAGCAAAGATTGATTGATTCTATAAAAATATATTTTAAATAAAATACTTTTATTTTACTTTTAATATTAGGCCTATTACAACTTTATAATGATAAGTTATTTCTCATATCAAATAGTTGCGTAGATAAGATCAAGATTATGAATTTATGCGTTGTAAAAGAACACTCAAAACAATTTTAGTGGAAAAATGAAACTTAACTTTTTATTTGTGATGTTAAACAGTGACTAGATACAAAATTTAATTAAAATCATCAAAGCGTATTTTAATAAAACTGTTTTTTTCTCTTTTTGCCCTTTAATACACTACACTTAATTTTAGGGTCGGAAATATAATTCCAAATACATCTTAGATACCAAGCTCTAGCCCAACCGGTAAAATATATATATACATATACATGTTGTAATCGTCCCGATGCGTTGACCCAATGCCGGACCATGGTGCCGGACATGCTCGTTGGTGACTAAGAAGTTACATCACCACTGGTCCCCTCCCACGACACACTGCGCTGACCCGTACAACACGAACGTTTTACTTGCTGATTCCCTTGCTGTACACGTCGGTCCACTCGCTGAACACGTTTCCCACTCTCGGGCACGCTAGCCCGGACACGCCAGTCCACTCATTTCTCTTATCTTCAACTTAGACTGTAGCCCAGACGCTTTTAAACGTGTACCTTTACTTTCAATTACGCCGCTCCCCCCCCCTTCCCCGCCCGATCCTCTATAACCCCCTAGCTGTGTGGCTTGCTACCTACTGTGTGGCTTGCTACCTGCTAAACAAGGATGGAGCGAGAACGCGCAGATAAATGAAGAGCGCACTGGCCCCACATTAATAAAAGTCTTGTTACAAAATATTTTTACCAGCTCATCTTAGTATCCACTTGGGTTATACGCATCTGATTACGTTAATATGTAAGAGATGAATAAGTTATAATCTTAGAGGAACTGTGCGTGCATTTGCGATAGTACAACTGGCAAGAATCGATACTAATTATCTCCTTTATTGGCAATCAGACAATCCTGGTGTTCATTCCACACAACCAACTATGTTGATTATTACATTATAAAGTAGACATAATATTATACAGGCTTGGTTGATTTTCCATTTAAATTGTTTGAATTACATCAAGCAACAAAATATTTTAAGCTTGCTTTATTTAATATATCAAACATGACATTATGAATCAAAAAACAAACAAAACAATATGTTGACCATCACTGATTTTGGACTATTCCATTGTAATGTGTGTAGGTAAACAAGATAGAATAGAGGTTTTATGAGAATAATGTAATATGAACAGAGTTTGAAATCAAACACATTTTAATACTCATATTAGTACCACAGTTTATGCCCATACAGTTTTTGTCACATCACGATTCATGTGCCCAAATTTTACACCCAACATATTTTACCAACTTCTCCTTTTCCTTTGCTAATGGGTAAGAATTCATTCGAACAGAGCAGAAATAATCTTAATCATAATCCTACTCTTCATTTGCGTTTGATATTTTTAAATTTAATTTTTACAACAAAATATAAATTTATCACCTTACCAAATTAATAAATGATAGAATACTACATATTTTTCATTTTGAAATCATACTTATAAATATTATTGCGTGTCAAGTTGCCATACTGTAAGACACACAATCGGAATAACATGCACTATGATACAATTTTGTTTTATCTATTTTTTACTTGCATTGACTTGAATATGGTTTAGATAAAGTTACATGGAATTGTAGCATTGTTATTGATTTATAGATAGTATAATTTTAAACAAATGATGTGTTGTTCTTTTATAGCTGCAATCTTAAACCAATAAAAGAGAGACGTTCTACTTTGGGCACAAAAAATAATAAAAAAATGCATGAGTGATAAAGTTTCTGTGCTTTTAGGCTCAAATACCGCTAACAAATGGTGGATGGAATTCTTTCTTCAAACTCTATGGAGGAGTGCTGCTATCAGCCTCTCATTTACAAAACTAATGATATAAACTCACCCCTGTATTAGATTGACCCTGTATCAGTTTTTCGTTGTAGTACCTAGCCTCTGTATCAGCCTGTTCTTGTAGTAACTATCCCCTGTATCAGCCTGTTCCTGTAGTAACTAGCCTCTGTATCAGTTTCTCGTTGTAGTAACTAGCCCCTGTATCAGCTTCCTGCTGTAGCAGCTAGCTCCAGTCTTCCCTGTTAGATCGTAGCCCTATTAACAGGAATATTTCTTTGAGGAAGGCTATTTCAATGTTTATAACAATTTATTTGTATCTCAGAACTGCTACCTGTCACGTGAAAAGGCCTCTAAAACTATTTCTCATTTCACACGTTCATTATATTTACTATAAACTATAAGACTAAAAACGGGACATGCTTTCTAACTATTCTTATTTTAAATTACAAAAATCTTAAAACATGACTTTTTTATTATATAGAGTCATGTATACATCAGTTGGTTTTGTTTTGGCATGGACTACATTTTAAAATAACAAGCCTCCTTTTAAATAACGCGATATTTCTGGACGTCTGCATCACTCGTGTAAGCAGCCGCCATCACGGATAATTGCAGACGAACCAGCTTCATGTTAGCGTTATAAGCTGTTGTGCCTCTACATGAGAGCTGTGGTTTAATCAAAGCTCTACCTGTGATGACACAAAATTATGTCATTATTTTCAGAATTTTCCTATCAATTAATACCGACTGTTTGTTCCCTTCCTGGTGCGTCAGCCCCCTCCCCCTCATTTTCCCCACTATACCCATCCCCTCAATCTATTAACAAATTATCAAGTCCAAAGAGCGTGTAATAGTCATCGAACCATGCACTTACACTTCAAGCTGGCTACAGATTGCAACGTGCTCTATTCACTTGGCTATGGCTTGTTTTTCAAGCGTGTCCCACGTGAGTAGCAATGACAAGGGACTTGTTAAGGGCACCGTCTGATAGAGAACTGAGACGGGTTGAACACGTTTATTTTATTTTTATTTTCTATACGCTTTTGAACTATTTACGCTAATGGTTTTAAGGATTAGTATAGTTATATTTATAGGAAGTGTACCCACATTTGCGTGGAGGGAGAGTGGAAAGTCAATTTGGAAAAACCAGCCTCAGTACACCTGACCGAGATTCGAACTTAAATCTCCCTGTCATCGTCAATCTAGTCTACTGTGAGAGTAGCGCGTTAGACCACGCGGTCATCGAGGCGGGTCACACGTTTAGAAATCCGGCATTATTTAACAAGTGGTTTGATATTATTAAATGTTGCTTTCAACAAAATGTCGCAGATAATTACTATCAACAGGCTTCTGACGAGTTAAAAAGTGTAAATATTGAGGTTAAGGTTTTTTTTAATTCAAGGATGATTTGCTCGAAAATTTGTATTTCTGATATTAAAGAAAAAGGTTATAAGCCCATATCTAGCCTTTCTCTATCTAATAAAGTCAGGTTTTTACAGGGCTGCTACAGAAAATTTTAAGATAATGTCAGAGGCCTTTATGTAATTAATAATTTTTTTTAAACATTTATACCCAAAATTTAAACATTTTAGCTGGTCAGAACTTTCATCCATATTTTATTGAAAGCAATAATAAAAAATATCAAACCACTTCATAAATAATCTATGATTTCTAAAGGTCTGCAACTATTGTCAGTGCTCTCCCATGTAGCACCCAGCTGTGGCTACACTAGGGTGGTCCGCACCGAACGTGAAGGAAGGATCGAAATGTTGCGCACGCAAGTTGTGTTGTGGAAGCCACGGACGAGCAATGTTCAACGTGTTCGAGCTCCAGCAGCAACGAACAATTTCTTCTCACCTGAAACATTCATTTTGTTTCCTATTTGTTCCCAAATGTTTAATCTCCACACATTGTTAACATACCTCTAGTCTGGCTGCTCATAGAGCTCTTTGTACTCTTGTATATAAATGAGAAGTATCTCCTCATCCATCTCTTTAAAACGTACTTTGGGCCAGTTTCATAGTCAGATTTAGTACGCCTCAAGTGCGGCGCTATACTAAATACAAGACGTCACCTACCTGAAATTGAATGGAATGGGCCAGTTTCATATGCGAAACTGGCCCATTCCATTTTGGTCTAGGTAGGTGTCGTCCTGTATTTAGTATAGCGCCGCACTTGAGGCGTACTAAATCTGACTATGAAACTGGCCCTATATTTTCAAATAGTAAAAAGCGACCAAACTTAACAAACAGCTCACCACAACGACCCAACGTGCTTTGTTTCGCTGTTGGTATGACATCACAGTTCGGGAACTACCGAACATTTACGGAGACACCCGACGTCCACGATATTCGGGAACAAGTGGTTACACTACACCGGCCCGTTCCGTACCGCACCGCAAAAGTGCGTATGACCACTCTCTCGACGATTCGTCCGCGCCTGTGTGGTGCGGTGCGGAACCGTTTGGACCGGCCTAGTGTAGTCGTATTTTTAAATATAAGACTACCTGACTGGTCGGCCGTTTCAGCAGCCTCAGAGCATCTTGCGTCAGAAAATAATTCATTTTATTTTGGGTGTCAAAGCTTATCAGTCACCGATTGCATGTAACCCTGGATCATCCGGCTTCACGGTCTCAACAGGAACCCAAGACCTTCAATGAACTCTTTATCTGATTCAAACATAACTAACTGTACGCAGGTACTAGCCTACTTGGTAGGATTTACCTAACTTTCAATACATCAAGAATGGTGGACATGTGGTGATAAGAGTTTAAAATTGCAATTTATTTGGTGTTTATTTTTGTTTTCATTTCACCCAGAGAATGTTAAAAAAGTTGGATACAACATTACATTGGTATATTCTTGGTATATATTTTTTTAATATTTCTGTCATACTTTGAAAACTATTACGCTTAAGAATTTTATTTTATAATGCTTGCTTGTGTTGGCCTGAATAAAAATAATTGTATTATAACATTAATTATTTTAAAATCTTAACTATGAAATTAAATACATTAATAAGGATGTAAATATCTCACCGGTGTTTTCTTATTGACCATTAGAGTCTATTCAAAGGAGCATTGGTATATAATGAATGGTGTCGTTAATGTCAGATCGGGGTGATAATTTGTCAGGAAATGTATAGTAGAGGTAAAAGATAGAGTAATACTGACTCATGGAGCATCGGCATAAATAACAGAGGGGATCTCTTCGTCAATGGCTATTTTAAAAACCTTTGAATTCACTGTAGATTCCATATTTGTAGCTAGTATTGTCACAGTTCCTACCATGGATATGAAAAATTTGGACGGTAAATCAAGCTTTGGTTCGATTACGTTTCGGTATAATTGCAAAAACAAAGATGTAAAATAATGTTACTATGCCCAAACTGTCATAGTTTCTATTCTGAGTCTGCTTTGGAAGTGATGTAGTAATCACATTTATGATCTCTGTAAGGATTGGTCAGATGAAAAGTTAGACTATGGTGATTGGGTATTATAATCAGCAGATGTGGAATTACTCGTCAACGTGAGGTTTTCTCAGTGCATCATCACTGAGAATGAACTTAATACTGTACACAAGAGTACTAACACATTCACATTGACCCTGGAGTATCGAAACAAAATATAAGTCAAACACCGTTGATCCTGGGTCATGCTAAACCACGGGTATTTCATTATCTTTGAAAATTGAAGTTGTACCAAACAAAGTTCTAGACAAAACTTGCTCTTTATTTTGCGTGGATTAAGATGACGTGATCAAAATATAAATAATTATTTTATATTTGACCTAAATGACCTCGGATATTCCACCAAATCAGAAATCCAAAAATAATATTCGATTTCCCTCCCAAAACAAACCACATTTTTTGGAAGTTTTTTCTTAAAATGCATTGTTTCCTAGAAAAAGATGTGTATCACTTTAAATGCCCACCCTGTCAGTATACCAAGAGTCGTCCATTTTCAAATCTAAAATCTACAAACATTCGTAATGCTATCCATTTATTCTTAAGATTAATCAAAAGGCTGCAGTTTTAAACGAGTGACTTAAAATTAATATATAACCTACTCATTTGATGATCTACCTAAGTTTGTACAAACTACACATAAAATATTCAAAATAATTTGTTTGAAACAGTTATCCCCATTTATTTACAAGTAGAGCTCCCGTTGAGGTGTAGAGTAAACTCAATGTGAATGTATTTACCAAACTAAATGTAAATATAGTAAACATAAACAAACACATCAGTCGCTCTTACTAAATATCATGCTCATCTTGTGTGGCTAAGCTCCATCTCTCTTTAATGTTCTCCTAGCCGTGATCGTTACAGAGGGAGGGGGGAGTGTACATGAATCACGTGTAAATATGCTTGTACAGGGTGGATCACTTTTAAGAACATCCTGATTGAGGAAGAGATGTTGTGTAACTAGCGTAGTGTATCGACCGACAAGGTCGATTAGTACCGTCCAACTTGTGAACTTGATTACAGCACTACAACCAGCTCTGGTGGATGCCTGGTCTAACGCGCTATTCTCGTGTTGGACTAGACTGCTGAGGACAGGGAGATCGGGGTTCGATCCCGGTCGGGTGCACTGAGAGGGGTGTTTCCTAAATGGTTTTTCACTCTGCCTCCGGGTAAATTAGGGTACACATCTTCTCAATTAAACCCTCCTAGTCTTTGGAATCTGTGTTCACGTATATTTCTACTCATTCGGGCTGTCCAAACTTTGTTACACTAACGGAGTAGAGAGAGGTAGGGTGTAATTTATAGGAAACGTTCCTGTATTTACGTGGAGGCAGATTATGAAATAGTTAAGGATAAAACAACTCCAGTTGACCTTGTCAGGATTCCAACCCTAACCTCCCTGTTATTCGCAAGCCAGACGATACGAGCCTGCGTGCACACAGATGTGGTTGGAGTCCTATAGTTCATCACTTAATATGGCATTGGTTTTTATTCATGATTTAATAATTCTGTGCTAGATAAAGCTAAGAAGAGAAGTTGATAAATATCTCACCGCCACACGACATGGTATTCTGAAAATGCCGTAAAATATTTAAATTGAAAAACATGGGATTCCAAAGTAATACATTTAATTACTTTTTGAAGTATACAATATTTTTTATTATAAACAAATTTACTCAAAGTTAATATAACTTTTAAAATAAACATTTCTTAATCTTCTCAAACATTTCTTGAATTCCAAAATAATTTAATGTTGTCGCTGCTCTGACAAATTGTCTGCAAATTAAAGAAAAAATTAAAAAGAGCTCAAAACAAATATTTGAAAAGTAATAAAAAATTAGAGGAATATTGGCTTTTAACTTTTAAAAATATTTATATAATATTCAGTTCCACTAACCCCTATTCAATCTATTATTTCTATATTATGTTACTGTTTTTAGTTTTATTGATCCTTCAATTTTCATTTAAGGCTAGTCTCTAGCCATTGTAATTAAATAAATATAAAATTTAAATTTCAGTTCGCACTGAAAAATATTTTGATTTAAAAACGGAGTAACAATAAAGGAGGCTTAAATAACTTAAAAATAGTTAACAATGCGAATGTAAACGTATATTTCAGTTCATTATTAGATCTTTTTGAAATAAAATGGTATTTTTGAACAATATAACCGCAAAGGGATTTAAACCTTAGACCTTTGGCTTTACCTGCCACTACTTGACTAACTGGAATATCCGTGGACTATCATATAAGCTGCCTAGTTTGTAAAATAAAGGGTACGTTAAGCTAAAGGTCTGGACTTTGAAACCCTCTCCGGACACATTATTCACATATATCACAGTAAGGTGTGAGCTAAACGATAGATTTGTATTTCAGGTCCACAACTTATTCATAAAACACGTTTTAATGGTGAAATAACAATCCCCGTGATGTAGTGGTTGGTGTAGCTGGCTACGAGCTAGGGTTCGATTCCTGGCTGGTAACCTTAAGAAGAATGATCACAATGGGCACCAGGGCGTTGTTAGTTAGTCTTAATTAAGGTTTAGAACTCCCGCCGCCTCCAAAACTTTATAATCACAATAATCAGATAATCTAATTTCGGGTACGACATGTATAAAACCTACTATGGGGGCAGCATTCATTAACACCAGAGCGGCTAATACTATACATAATACATACACAGGCGGTCAAACTTGGATGTCATGTCTCCTCCCAGTCCTATATGTCATGCGATTAAAAAAATTGTTAAATAATGCACAGTATCGAATATATGCCATGGATAGAAATGGTTATTAAGAAATATTAGTTATTTAAATAGTAGATGCGTTGAAGTATTTATAAAGTATTTATGATTTAGATAGTTTGATAATAATGGCTATTTTGGATTATTATGAAGGGCTTTCTTGTTACAAATTAAGTATTTTCCTTAAAGATAAATACGTTAACAGTTGACTGTGAAAAATTAATTTAATTATAAGCTCCTAAAAAGATGTATTTAATATCATCGCTTGGATGTCATTGCCACGGCTAAAAACTACTTTGTTCTGCTCATAAACGTACGAAATAAATTGTGACAGTTTAAAAACATAAACATGGATCTGTATATATGTTTTAAAGTATTTTAACTCTATGTATCTATATAAATATAAATAACCAATTGTCATGATAAATCTTGGACCAAGCTAGACTACCTACCAAAATTATGACCACAGTAATGTTACTGTTACATTAACTATCTCTACTAGTTTTGTGCTGTATGAACAAACTCTCGTTTATACAATAAAAACAAAGTGTAAGTATGTAAAAAATGTAGAAAATAAATAATAAACAAAAAAGCAAATGAAAATATGGTTTGTACAGTGTCAAGAATATACTACACCCGAGAGTGGAAAAAAAGTATTAATTATAGTGGCATTAGTAGTAATCTTCATAACACTTATAATAATTAATATCAATAAAGAAACCTCCTAATGGACTTCTGTTTTTTCTGAAAAGTATTATTGTGAATACAAATATTTTTATTATCATATTGAAAAAATGATTTACGTGGAAGCTTATAACCCGAACGGGTAATAAGACGCGGTGCTAAAAAAAAGTTATTTACTTGGATCAAAATCTATCTATATATCTATCCTGTATATTATTTGTGTAGTAATTATATAATTATTAGACAAATAATATACAGGATATTACATGAAAAACTAAAACTACGACACACGGGAATAACCTAATTAAAATAACGGTTGGTAATAATCCCAAAATTTATGACCTAAGTATTTGCAAATCAGCCTAATGGGACAAAAATACAATACTATTGGCAAAATAAAAATAACACAATTGTATGAATATTTAATTAGTTTCTTGGACCAAATAAACCTAAACTAGGCTCGCGTTCTTTGGAATGTGCTATCAACAAATGTACCAGAAAATAAATATTTTAATTTCTATAAATATAATTTTATACGGCCATTTCTGATAATTGAAATTACGAGAAAATTGTTGAATCGAATTTGACAAACGACCCCTCATTTCAAAAGTTAGGAGTACTTGTCCAAAAAAATAGTATCTCCCAAGCTAAACATGATTTTTATAACAAATTTCTAGCTTTTTTGCTGTGTGTAGTATGCATTCATTCTTTGTTTACATCACCATGGTAAACATGATTTGTTTATTAATGTGTATCGGTAAATAAAATATTTATCTTTGTCTAAATATAATAGGCTAACAATCCAATTCTTACTTGAGTGGTTTGGTGCAACAAATAGAGAGCTGGGAGAGGGCTCATTTTAAAGTTCTCATCGTGACGTGAAGGGGGAAAATATACGTTTGATTTCAAATTAAACGCCGAAAGATACTGGAAAAATAGCTTTGATACATTGTCTCTAAGCTTGATCACATTATTGAAATTGCTGCCCATATTTCTCGTTAAAAAAATGGAAATAGTATCTAGAGGCAATCAACAGCCGAAAATTGTCTTCGCCTCCAGTGGTTATGGATCTGTGACCCCTAATCCCCCGATATTTTTCCAGTAATTTTGCCAATTTGTAACTTTTAGGGCAATTTTAACTTGTGTAATGGTAGGGCTAGCATACTATTTTACTCATAAGCCGGGACACTTTTAGTGTTTTACTCGAGGAGAAGAATCAGTGGTGTAGGAATCCTATTTTTGTAGGAGGGAGGGGGTGGTTTAAAAATTAAAGGGTTTCGCCCCCCAACCAAAGGGGATTCCAAGGACTCTTTCCAGGAAAATGCTGCAAGAAAAACGGATACACCAGAAGCTATTCGGTGGGGTCTTTTCTTAGAAAATTTAAAAAAATGTAAATGAGTCTATAAGCTTTTTGGAATAGTCCTTCTCCTCCCTAATTCTAGGCACAACCTTGATTGTTTGCCCCCTTTCCCACTCCCTAAAGAAAGTTTCTGGTCGCACCACTAATTGGACCTAAAGTTCAAACATATAACTCACATGCTCCTTTGTTGACCCGGTTTTCATAAGAAATAAACATAAATTCAACGTTACTTGTGCCTGGTTCGCGATTCGCCTCACAGCACCATCGAATGAGTCTTGATCCGATCCTTGTAACATTCTTTAATGATTCATTGAAATAAGATTTTCAAGGATTTGCTGCGACTACGTGATGAAGTTTGGCTCGAGGCTTGGCTCGATAGTCTCGACGTTCTCCTGGTCATGTTCAAGCTCGAGATGTGGTTTGGATCCAGGTTCCTCTTGATAGTCTCGACGTTCTTCTGGTCATGTTCAGGCTCGAGATGTGGTTTGGATCAAGGTTCCTCTTGATAAGTCTCGACGTTCTTCTGGTCATGTTCAGGCTCTAGATGTGGTTTGGATCAAGGTTCCTCTTGATAGTCTCGACGTTCTCCTGCTCATGTTCAGGCTCGAGATGTGGCTTGGATCGAGGTTCCTCTTGATAGTCTCGACGTTCTCCTGGCCATATTCAGGCTCGAGATGTGGTTTGACTCGACGTTCCTCTTGATAGTTTCAACGTTCTCCTGGTCATGTTCAGGCTCGAGATGTGTTTGGATCAAGGTTCCTCTTGATAGTCTCAACGTTCTCCTGGCCATGTTCAAGCTCGAGATGTGGTTTGGATCAAGGTTCCTCATGATAGTCTCAACGTTCTCCTGGCCATGTTCAGGCTCGAGATGTGGTTTGGATCAAGGTTCCTCTGGATAGTCTCGACGTTCTTCTGGTCATGTTCAGGCTCGAGATGTGGTTTGGATCGAGGTTCCTCTTGATAGTCTCGACGTTCTCCTGGCCATATTCAGGCTCGAGATGTGGTTTGACTCGAGGTTCCTCTTAATAGTCTCGACGTTCTCCTGGCCATGTTCAAGCTCGAGATGTGGTTTGGATCGAGTATCGGCTCGATATTCTGGACGCAGCTGTAGATCACACGGCATCGAAGCAGGTGGTAGAATTCTTGGTAACGTCAAACTGTTTAAAATCACTACTTTATAGTTTCATTTTTTCCCACTCATAGCTACAATCGACTGATTTCATATTCACGTAACAATAAACTTCCCCTCCTAAAGTTCTCAGTATCTAGTAATTTATTTGAGCAACTTTGTAATTTTACGGAAACAGAACGGCAATTCGAAATATCAGTTGGGCTTTGCCAATTTTAAAATGTTTCGTGAATATTTCCTATGGCATTTCAATGAAATTTTCTCTCGAGAGTTTTTTGTTTTTTAAATCATCTTCAGGTAAAGACCATTCCATATAGCTTCTAGAGAATCCATTATGGCGTACAACCCGAACGGGAAGTAAGAAACATTGCTAAAAATATAAATAAAAATATAAGTTAATTTTAAAAAATTCTGAACCAGGACTACTCCTAAAAACAACATTTTTACAATCAAAGAATATATAAAATGATTCATCACGTTTCCTGGCAAAGTCCTCTGTGAAGATGTCAAAGAAAGTTTCTTACAGCGTCTTAAGCTCAACTGATTAACCATACTCACACATGAAGGCAAATATCTGCTGCCTAAGAGAAAATTGCTTTTTCGCTAAAACAGCTTTTTTCTGTCAATGTATCCTCCTATATTCTTTCCTTTTCAAGATAATATTTAATTAGACCAATCATTGATTTGTTTTAATGCACGTATATGTAAATGTAGGATCAAATTAAATAATGGCTTAGAACGTTATGGTAACTGTGAAATTTGTACTAAGTGACAAAGAAAAACTTTTTTTATTTACTAATATGTATAATAATAAATCACAAACAAAGCTATACAAACCATTCACAGTATTATAATATGCAGTTTATCTTTGTATTTGAATTGTAATTTATATTCTAATTTCTCTTTGGGTCTGAAGTTCAAATAAAATGTCTACGAATTAAAATAAATAACTAAAACACGTTTTTAATTTAGGTGATTTTTGCCTTTATAAGTTTTCTAGTTTGAAATTTTTGAACTTCTTTTGAGTGGTCCCTCTAAAATTTCACTAAATTTTAGCATTATATATAATTGAGAAGTACTAACAATCCTTTGGACAGATATACATTATACATAAACAATTTTTTTTTATCGTAGCTCATGCAGTAAGTGAGTTAAATATTATTTTAAGAAGTACCAAATTGAGTCATGGTGATAAAGTTGATCTAATTATGCATCACAGCAGGAAGATAATGTAACAAACTTTGGCAATCACACTTTTGATTAGAAAGTAGATATGAAAAAAGTTCGAGACTTTACAACTGTCCAGTAATCCTCTTATCTAGCCACTGGGTATTCTTCTTTGCAGATTAGGAACGTTGGGGGTAGTATTAAAGGGGGGGGGAGATTTCTCCCAGTATACCTTCTTTTACTCGGCATGGGGGAACTTGCAAAGTTATACACACTTTTATCAAACCTGAAATATAGCTAAACACCCTTTAAAAAAGATAATCTACCGATTTTTTGGTTCGTTCTCATTTTAATTTTCGCACTCTTAGCATTATAATATGTGGTATTTAATCAAAACCACAATGATCACGTGGATCTTTATTTATGTTATTTTTGTGTGTATTTTCAACAAATAAAATTCTCAAAATGTAATCATGTATTGTTATTTGTCTTAATTCAGATTAGTTTAACTCAATATAACTATATTGAAGATAGTTTAAACATGTCTACATATAATGCGCTGTTGCTAACAACGTAATAGTACTAAACATAACGAAAACCTCGCAAATAGCACGGGCTAATAGGACTAATTTTAAATTAGTCTCAAATTGTATTATTTTTGGAGTTGTCATAAAACAGAGGTGTCTCAAGTGGCACAACAACAAATCCAAGATCCCCTATGATATTTTAGAGTGTTTCGCTTAAATCGCTAAATAGGAAACCTCCAATATTTGAAACCAACGTCACTTTCAATAGGGTAGAAATAGGTATCTAGTGATGAGTGCTGGTAATTTCGAAATTACAATGACTTTAAATAGACATGGCTTAAACTGAGTAGAAACTTTGGCGGCGTGATTGAAAAGTAAACCAAGATGATTTCATGTCAAGCATTTACCTGCAATTATTTTAACCTATGACATTTGTTGTATTAATAATATTAATAAAACTAATACTAAATTAATGTTACAATTTAAAGTTTATTAAGTTGCTATTTAATATTTTTCTGTGTGAATAAGTGGTGTCCATAAGATCATAATTGAGGGGCCTAAAAGGAAATGGGTACAACTGACATTTCAGTGAAAAATGAGCTAAGTGCATAAATCCAAACTAGATACACCAAAGTAGATAATGGCAAAGGGATACAACTAAATTCCCACTCAGTGCTGCTCTCTGGTGACTTGAAATTATACTGTTTTGAGAAACCTTCATCTGCTTACAAGCAAATGGGTATAAGCTCACTTGTATCTCTTTGCCATTAATACTCTTTTATCTATGGAGCCAATGTTTTGTATTCGTTTGTGACAGTTTGCTCCTATTCAAAGGTTTATTATAAACATTGAATAATCCTAAGATTAGGAAATAATTTAGAAAACAAAGACACAGCCATGTCAGAAACTATTCACAGTGAATGTAAGTATATATTTTATCTTTATTAATATTAACATGATAAAATTCAACCCACCAAGTACTTTTTAGGTTAAACACTATAATATTTCGTGTTGCAATTTTTTTTGATTTACAAAAATACTACCAACACCTCTGTTGACATGCAGTAAAGTGTATTATTTGCGTCAGCTTTGGGTGTATAACTTTGCTGTACATGATATTGTGACTGGAAAAGTCAAAATGTTCATGTGGTCAGAAACTTAGGGTTCAAGAGGCTCTTGCCTTCTATGAGGTTTATCACAGACCTTCCACCTACAGTTAACCATATAGATGCATTTAGTGACAATGCAGGTGGGCAAAACAAGAATAAGAATACTGTCCAATTTTTGGCTTATGTTGTCAGTAATACTCCTGTAGCACCGGTAGATCACCGATTCTTGGTGTAAGGACACTCCTTCATGGAGTGTGATTAGGATTTTGCTGTTATCGAAAAGGTAAAGAGAAAATGTTCTAATGTTTTTGTTCCTGATGACTGGTGTTCAGTGGTTTCCAAAGCCAGCAGAAAATTCAAAGTACAAAAGATGGAACTCAACGACTTTCGATCAATCCAGGCAGTGAAGATTCACACGAAAGATAACATAGTTGGCATCCGAAAAATGCAATGGCTGCATTTTGAGAAGTACACTTCATTCTCACTCTTCTACAAAGAGACTTGAAATGAAGAAATGCTCTTTGAACGGCTTGATTTTAAAAAAAAGTTCTGGGAGACCACCCATCATTGAGCTAACTTCACTCTATGAAACTCCACTAAAAATTAAACTACCAAAGTTCAGGAACCTAATGGAACTGCTCCCATTCATTCCTCCAATTCACCACAACTTTTACAAGTCACTGCCCCATGAAGTAGAAGGAAGGAAAAGAAAACCTACAGGAGCACAAGACACAACACGACAAGGAAACATGAATGAAAGAGAAGAAGAAATCGAGGACAACGATGATGACATTTTACAATCAGACTATGATGAGTAGAAAAAAAACCAACCAAAATGGAGGCGTCACATAATGAATAAACTTAGGGTCCCCATTATTTTATGTTTCACTAGGAAAGAAGAGAAAATAATAATTTTCAAGAATTTTGAGAAGACAATTTTTTCAAAAATTATTTTTAGTTGTTGTACTTTTGTAAAACTTCTTACTTTTTAAGTGCTTAAAATATTTTTGTATCAATAAAAATATGATAAAATGCAGCACTTTTATAAATTAACTGGCACAAACCCTTCAGAGCAAAAGGGGTACAAGTGCAGATGTTGGAGGCAGAAGGGTATAAGTGAATGCAAGGGCTTAAAGGATTGTATGATATACTAAAAAGATGATGATATAAATTGGTTTCAACTACATGAAAAGACAGCTAAAGTATGCAGCTTTCCACCTAAGTATACAAACCAAACAAAATTTTTACTCAGAATTTACAATAACCAACCAACTTTGAAGCCATTTATCTCAGAAGTAAGAAAAGTGCACTTGTACCCCTTTCCGTTTAGGCCCCTCAATTGTGATAATGAAAGTTTGTAGTGAATGTAATATGTATATGCCACGTGAGTTAGAGGAAAGTCCACGATACAAAGGAATGTACAATTCGTGCTTTTGGACCAAGTTTGGTCGATAGTGGAACTATTTTCTGGAACGTTCGAGCTCGTACTAACAAAATTAGCGTGTGTTTGTCTCCGAGTCATATTTCTCTATTATTGATCAACCACATCGAGCATTCGTTATTTACGATTTATATTAGAGTAAGGACTTATATGAGACATACTACTTTCATGTAATTCTTTTAAGATTATGATGTAAACCTTTTCACAGAGTTGGCTCGTGAATATACCTTGTGGGAGGGCGTTCTCTTAAAAATCGTCAAATAAGATATACTAAAGCTTACCTTAGTTATACCACCATGTATTTAACATAGGAAATACAATTAAAAAGTATAGAATTTATAAAAGTTATAAAATATACAAAATTTATTGGTCTTAAATCGAAGACTGTCCATCGTGAATTCCACCAACACACACACCAATAAAAAAAATTATATATAAATGGTCTCTTTACACTAGTTTGAGCACTACACCTAATATATATAATAATTATTAGTCTATCAGTAAGTTTATCCTTTGAAAGAAAAATTTTATATTTTGTTTTCGTCCGAAGTGAATTTTTCTTTTACAAGTTCGTTAAAGTCCGGTATCTCGCGAATCATCGACTGTTCTATAGACAACATGGTCAAAGTTAATCTGTCTTAGCCCATGATGTTTCTTAAGTAGGAGTTGATTAAATTTGGAATTGAAAAACGTCGCTCACTTTCCGAAGTAGTCATAGGCATGGTTACAAGAATTTGTAATGCTTTTACAATTTCTCCAAATGTACCGTACAATCCAAAATAAATTATACAATTTAATGTTTTCAAGCAGCCAGCCATACTTTCTTCTGCTATTTCTGACCTCGAGTAAAAAACTTAGGTCTGTCACAAAATATGTTTTATCAATCATTGTAACTGCACTATAAAACTGGTTAGTATAATCTATTGTAAGACTATATTTTATGTTTATTGAGATGTTTGAACTAAGATATTTCTAATCCACAGATAGGATTTTTGAATATAAATTGATCTTTTATTTGAAATACAGATGTATCACCAACTTTCTTTGCCAATATATTTAAATTCTCATCGTTCAGTCGTCGCCTTTTTCTAGATGTCGGTCCTTCTGCAAGCATCTCAATTATTTCCTCTTGACTATCGAAAACAAAGGTTAAATTATTTATAATTTCTATTATTATCTTTTAGAAATCGTCAATAGCAACATTAATTCTCACTGGATCAGTTTTAAGAACTCCCAACTAATTAAATTATACACCTACATGAGACTCTGAGTAAAAATTTATCTAAAACAATAAAGTAATCTTTTAAAGACGGTTAGTAAATCCAGCAGCCAGTGTTACCGTTTCTAAGTAATATATTTTTGGAATGCCTGTCTGTATATTTTCGAATCATTCCATAATATCTTCTTTGTAAGTGAAGACTGTTTGTGTCTTCCTGGTTTGAAAATTCCAATTAGTGTGTGAGGCTCGAGGTCTTTTTTTATTGTACACATATTCTAAAGCCGCTCTCTTGTCTGGAGATTAGGAGAAAAATGCTAAATCCACTTTAAATTGACAAAAAGAATTATCACACTCGTTATATTAGAATAAGCTTGTTAGAGCAATTCATTTAATTGGTGAGGATACCAAAAACATAATGGGCATTTTTATTTTCTCCTTGATTTTAAGGCTCCTATCACACGGGACTACTTGTTGCATGCAACTAGTTGACGAAAATGTTAGAAAGCATAGGTTTAAATGAAAGCCATTACACGAGTAAAATTCAGTTGCATGGTCGGTACTTAGTTGCAGACAGTTTTCATGCAGAGAAACTGCATGGTCAGCATTTAGTTGTCTGCACTCAAGCTGGGGCATTGTTTTAAATGTAACCTATTACACTATGCAACTAATTTCGTGTGTAACTGCAACTTCTGGTGGGATACTCCTTCTCATTTGAGTGTCGAGTCTTCTTTTATATAGCTCAGCAATTCATCAAATTATGATTTAGACATACGAAAGTAATTAAAAAGAGTGTTACTGTCCACAGATCCTCAAATGACGTATAGTACAGACCCTTGTCCAGTCTTGAAGATAGCATCGTATATACATACATCTTTAAATTGGCCTGCTTCTTCTATTTTTAGTAAACAAGTCAAGAAGAAATAGTCCCTCATTCCTCGACGCCATTTTCTCTATATGACGCTCACCAATGGTTGCAGCGACTAGTTGCACGTAACAATTTGTGCAGCTGCAAGCATCGGGCAACCGGGTGTCAACTAGTTGCACGCAGCAAGTTTCCCTGTGTAATAAAGTCCTAACATTTACACCTCCCTCACGTCCGTCCGTGCATAACAGCGGCTTCATTGCATGTCTGCGCGATCAGTTTGTTGACTGCATTAGACACGGACTCTCCCATGTGGTGTCCACAGGACGTAGTATCCGACCACATAGATAGTGGTAGTCACGTCAGGTTGTCATGGCAACCACCCTATAATGCATTCAGAGCCTGGGGCGCTGTGACTTGCAGCCCCACAGCCACAGAGTGACGTCAGGCTGTCATGGCAACCACCCTATGATGCATTCAGAGCCTGGGGCGCTGTGACCTACAGCCCCACAGCCACAGAGTGACGTCAGGTTGTCATGGCAACCACCCTATGATGCATTCAGAGCCTGGGGCGCTGTGACCTGCAGTCCCACAGCCACAGAGTGACGGCGAGCACATGTTACCGTAGTTACTGTAGTAGATACGCTTGTAGTCTCACGTTGATATGATAGTGGTTTTATTAATTTCGTCAATAAAATGGTGAAATTATGTAACGATAAAATGTTATTAATTTATGTTTTCCATTATGTAATAAAAATGATAAAATTAGTATGAATATCAAAACCGTTTTTGTTTCTTCTTTAGCTTTGTTTTGCATTAGTGTGGCACACCAAAGCCCTCCCTCGAGAGCTGCCACTGCTTTTTCACATAAAGGTTTATATACAGATGTGTTTGAATAATGTAAGTGGAAATAATCAATAATAAGTATTTAAACGCCCGGCTCACCACCAGTTTGAGTCAACAAAAACTTGAGAAGTTGGGATTGAAATTACGGCTTGGTGCACCCATATTAGGTTTGTTTGTTTTCGCAGTTAGTATTGTTTCATTTACTATGTAGTTGTGGGGTGTATTTTTTTTAATTTACCTTATACTCTTAAACTATATTGTGTAAATTGCGAATAGCCCGAAAAGCAATAAGACTTGCAGCAACCAAAATATGTATCTAATTGATATAAGCTTTTATTTCTAATTTTAGTACATATATAGGTTGTTTGCTCTGCTTTTATTTGTAACTAACCTAGTAATTAATCAATAATATCAGGTGTATAAAGTAGCTATGTGGGTAGTTTGTGGTGCTATAAATATATGACGTCATAATTTTGTTTTTATATAGCTTCGTTTTAATGTTAGTTACGGTGTTGCTAAGACATAGGTAAAATATGCTGCAATTCAGACAGTTAAAGTCAAGCACATTCGTTCGAGAAAAAAAAACATGAGTAAGTAATAATATTTTGTGACAAGACATTTTATCATCTTTGGGGAGCTTTTAAACGAAATAATACTAGAAAGTTACGTTACGCAATCGTCGTCTCTTAGAAAAACTGCTTATGATGAGTAAAACACATCCACAAAAAATTATTAACTTTTATTAACACATAATATAGATACTTGACCTATGAATATTTCTAGTTTATTGGATTAGAAATTAACCAATGAAATTTTTGAGTCGAATAAAACAACTCATTCTTATTTAACATTGTTAGTTATTATTATTATTATTATTATTATTATTATTATTATTATTATTATTATAATTATTAAGTTGTTTCCAACAGGAGTATGGTGAAAATGGTAATATTTGATGAACATTTAGACGTGTACCAGTACATGTTGAATATATGTGAGATACTTGGCAAGTAAACTAAAAAATGTATTTATGACCTTCATATCAAGTTTATCTCAGATATAAAAACTACTTGTAGCTAATTCGATGGTTTATGGCGGATTTTATATCAAATTTGTAAACAACGTAATATTAAAACACGCTGTTAAAAAGTGTTGATACAATAAGACTCCAAACTGCATTCTGGGATGTTTCTTCCAAACGGTTCACCCAGTTAGATTATGGTATTAGATATTATAGTAACAATAAAATAATAATAATCTCGACAAATTAATTCATAAATGAAATTTAGATTATCATAAAACTAGATACAATCGATACATTAATTATTAATAACAAGAGAAAGCGTAAAAAACGAACACTTCAAGTCAACAAAATTGACCAAGATAATGTTCAGTCTGTCACAATTCCCTCCTCTGTGCTTTGATCGACAGTTGCGTATCGAAAAAAGTACAAATGTTCATCCTGATCTTACACGAAGCTTCCTGAAGCTGCATTCCTATAAGATGATTGAAATGATTCAATTTACTTAAATATTAATTAACAACTAAACACAAACATCTAAAACAGTGAGTCATTTGTATGATAACCATGTAAGAAGGATAATAACAAACCCTTTAAAGATACAGCAAAACATTAACGATCTCCCCGAATTAAACGAGCGCACGGCGACCTTTTGCAAGAGCTTTATTCAACTTCTGGATGATGGCGGCTACCCGGAGGTAGTCTTCTTTGTGGATTGTCAAGAATCGGACTATCCCAAAGATGGTACCGACCTAGGAACTGCCCTGGGCCTAGATGTTCAGGGTGAATGGCACGATCGCCATATCATGTATACCAACATATCCCAAAGATAATGTAAGTGGAAATTTACTATTCTCTTCTCAAATATTAAAAGTTCTTGTTTGAGAGGATGTGATGTTATCTTAGTTTAAACTATTGTCTAGGTGACAAACTGTGGCTCTCGGGAACAATTTCCTTCAGAGGGGCTCACGAAATACATTTAGCTTCATAATTTTATTGTTGAGATAAAATTAAATTGTATAAGTACGTGTAGATTATTGTGATATTAAGTGATCACTAATGTTTGTAACAATATAGTCCTTAATATACATTATAACATATGTGAATATTAATAAAACTATCGTTTTTTTTGTTAAAATAAATACAGCAAGTCATACTTAACCTCAATTTAATGTAATTGGTTCTAGATCCTTATAACTAATACAGTTATCTTACAGTGGCAGATTCTATTCTGATTTCAATAGGTAGGCAGCTAATTTGAAGTTAACTCCAGTGCTTCACCGGAGGATGTAATCCCCTAAGTTAGTAATCCCAACAATAGGGGAATAATTGATGGGACTCGGATGACGTGATATAGTATCCGCCAGTAAATCTCAACCACGCGGTGACGCTAGTCAACTGTTCTTACACGACCTGGGGGACAAAGTGAAAACACGTTCGGTAACACATCGATAGTAATCGATATTACCAAAGTGTGCAAGGTATTTTCTGTATGATATATTTGATTTAGTAACAGTGACAAGTAGCACGCTTACCTGCATTGTTGATCACATGGTCCAGGGTGTCAGACTCCAACATACTGGATTGCCGATTATGGGGAGGAGTAGGTTAAAATCTTCGTTTGGTGCATGCAAGGGGATCTACCACTGTGCTTTTTCCATCCCTGGAAACATTTAATCTACTATATCCTCTATTCCTAAATATCAGAGAGATCCTTTAATAACACAAGCTAATGGGATAAGAACAAGGTAGGCAGAGTTTATAAAAAAATGCAACCGCTTTTACGTGAAGATAAATTGGGTGACATCCTAGAAAAAACACTCTGTCAGGGATGGTGAAACTTTTCCGACCAGTGCGACACTTGGGACTAGCTGAATGTTGAACTAGTCTAGTATGCCACATCTTATTTACGTTTATTAATGAGTATTTAAGACTCAATCCTTGTTGAATAGGCATATTATGAAATTTAATGAATTACTTGAACCAAATTTTAAATATTTTAATAATGCCTAAACTTTAAAGGAGAAAATGCATTAAATTGTCAAAGTAAGTGTCTTCGACAATATTAATTTTAGTAACCTAAAGTAAAAATATTGAAATAAACACCTTTAGTGAAAAAAAGACACTATATTGATATCCAGGGGATATCTAAAATTTCTAAATATCCAAAACACAAAATAACCATAATATAAATATTTAGGCAGCTGGTAAACAATAAATCAATAATCACAAAATATGCTACACATAAACAGATACATTTAATAATTTATATGCTATATAAAACATATACACACAACTTAAACACACGTGAAAAAAGAAGTAAGATTTAAACACAAAATATTAAACTTGAAGAAGATATTACATAAACCTCATACTTAAATCAGTTTTTTTCATTACGTTTGAAAAAATTAGTTATTTAATTTGTTGTAATTTTCTTATCTTGACACAATAAATAGAATATTAACATTAGCATTACATTAAAATGTTTGTAATTTACATCTGGTTGTGATTCTGTGAATCCTCTCAGGTTTTTCACCACTGTAAATGTTTCAGAAACGGATGATATTGGTTCTTCTGTTTGGATATCCGTGTTCTCTTCTTCATCAGAGGATTCGTGGATATTTTTATTCTTTACTTCTTCCATAAACTCTCCAGCCATCAGCTTTCCACCACCATTAAGCTACGTTTTAAATAAGTAAAAAATCGAAAAAACTAACAATGTTGAGTTGTCCAAATATTTCTTCTAAATTTCGAATTAAATGTTATATTTTATCATTGATATGGATAGTAATTTCATGAGGAATCAAGTTGGAATCGAACTGTCCAATTTTTCGAATTAACTAATGTGGAATTATTCAAATTCTACTAAATATGTTAAAATTAAAACATATAATTATATATAGTCTTTTCCATATAAAAATGAAATATGTTGTTGCGTTTTGCTACACAAGGTAATTTACATCTTGTTGCTTTCAACAGCGCACAACATGCACTTAAGTAAGAGCCAAGATTGTTTTTAACAGTTGACTTTAAATAAAGTTCATTTACTGGACATTGAAAAATTATACCTGGACACGGGAATTTAACCAGGGCCCTTTGGCTTAGTACGCCAATGCTCTAACCACTGAGCTATCCAAGAATGGTCCCGTGCTCAGGGTCATTATTCACTCATATTTTAAGGCAGAGTCTGTGATGGATGTGCGGAAATTGTCATCTACAAATGTGTAATTTATTGAGATCACGAGCTATCAGATAACGCAGCCACCCTCGACTGGGTAGTTGGCTTAATGCTGTCACTTTACAATTATTCTAATTGTGAGAGATTGCATATTTAAGAATAAAATAGCAAAAGTTATTATATTTGTTTTAGTGAGGATTTACTCTCATCTAGTTATCATATTCTGAAAATTCAAAAATTATACCTGGACACGAGAATCAAATTGTACGCCAATGCTCTAACCCCAAGGGTGCTGCGTTATCTGATAGTTCGTGATCTTAATAAATTACACACTTGTAGCCGACGATTTCCACACGTCCATCACAGACTCTGTCTTAAAATATGAGTGAAGAATGACCCTGGACATGGGACGATTCCTGGGTAGCTCAGTGGTTAGAACATTGGCGTATTGTGTCATGCAAGTGGCATGTGTGCATAGGCTGCTTACAGGGGAGAGAGGGTAGGTAGCTCAGTGGTTAGAACATTGGCGTATTGTGTCATGCAAGTGGCATGTGTGCATAGGCTGCTTACAGGGGAGAGAGGGTAGGTAGCTCAGTGGTTAGAACATTGGCGTATTGTGTCATGCAAGTGGCATGTGTGCATAGGCTGCTTACAGGGGAGAGAGGGTAGGTAGCTCAGTGGTTAGAACATTGGCGTATTGTGTCATGCAAGTGGCATGTGTGCATAGGCTGCTTACAGGGGAGAGAGGGTAGGTAGCTCAGTGGTTAGAACATTGGCGTATTGTGTCATGCAAGTGGCATGTGTGCATAGGCTGCTTACAGGGGAGAGAGGGTAGGTAGCTCAGTGGTTAGAACATTGGCGTATTGTGTCATGCAAGTGGCATGTGTGCATAGGCTGCTTACAGGGGAGAGAGGGTAGGTAGCTCAGTGGTTAGAACATTGGCGTATTGTGTCATGCAAGTGGCATGTGTGCATAGGCTGCTTACAGGGGAGAGAGGGTAGGTAGCTCAGTGGTTAGAACATTGGCGTATTGTGTCATGCAAGTGGCATGTGTGCATAGGCTGCTTACAGGGGAGAGAGGGTAGGTAGCTCAGTGGTTAGAACATTGGCGTATTGTGTCATGCAAGTGGCATGTGTGCATAGGCTGCTTACAGGGGAGAGAGGGTAGGTAGCTCAGTGGTTAGAACATTGGCGTATTGTGTCATGCAAGTGGCATGTGTGCATAGGCTGCTTACAGGGGAGAGAGGGTAGGTAGCTCAGTGGTTAGAACATTGGCGTATTGTGTCATGCAAGTGGCATGTGTGCATAGGCTGCTTACAGGGGAGAGAGGGTAGGTAGCTCAGTGGTTAGAACATTGGCGTATTGTGTCATGCAAGTGGCATGTGTGCATAGGCTGCTTACAGGGGAGAGAGGGTAGGTAGCTCAGTGGTTAGAACATTGGCGTATTGTGTCATGCAAGTGGCATGTGTGCATAGGCTGCTTACAGGGGAGAGAGGGTAGGTAGCTCAGTGGTTAGAACATTGGCGTATTGTGTCATGCAAGTGGCATGTGTGCATAGGCTGCTTACAGGGGAGAGAGGGTAGGTAGCTCAGTGGTTAGAACATTGGCGTATTGTGTCATGCAAGTGGCATGTGTGCATAGGCTGCTTACAGGGGAGAGAGGGTAGGTAGCTCAGTGGTTAGAACATTGGCGTATTGTGTCATGCAAGTGGCATGTGTGCATAGGCTGCTTACAGGGGAGAGAGGGTAGGTAGCTCAGTGGTTAGAACATTGGCGTATTGTGTCATGCAAGTGGCATGTGTGCATAGGCTGCTTACAGGGGAGAGAGGGTAGGTAGCTCAGTGGTTAGAACATTGGCGTATTGTGTCATGCAAGTGGCATGTGTGCATAGGCTGCTTACAGGGGAGAGAGGGTAGGTAGCTCAGTGGTTAGAACATTGGCGTATTGTGTCATGCAAGTGGCATGTGTGCATAGGCTGCTTACAGGGGAGAGAGGGTAGGTAGCTCAGTGGTTAGAACATTGGCGTATTGTGTCATGCAAGTGGCATGTGTGCATAGGCTGCTTACAGGGGAGAGAGGGTAGGTAGCTCAGTGGTTAGAACATTGGCGTATTGTGTCATGCAAGTGGCATGTGTGCATAGGCTGCTTACAGGGGAGAGAGGGTAGGTAGCTCAGTGGTTAGAACATTGGCGTATTGTGTCATGCAAGTGGCATGTGTGCATAGGCTGCTTACAGGGGAGAGAGGGTAGGTAGCCCATGCCCCCTCCCCTAATGTTGATTAAAATATTGTTTTCAATGAGGCAGGAACATACACAACTAATGGGAAACATAATTATTTGGTGAGAGAAAGATGCAATTAACTATAATTACAATTTAAAAATCTCAAAATAACTTCTAGAGGCATCCAATCATTCAAATTTCCAGGGGAAGACAATTTCAAATAAAATATGAAGGCTACACGAGAAAAAGGAGGAATGTCAATGTGGAATAACGAAATAAGGGGAAATGGGGAATGTAAGTCTCGCAACACTGCTGTGTTTAACTTTCACTTCTTGTGTCTCTTTGAGTAGGTTATTGAGATTTTGTGTTCTTGTGTCTCTTTGAGTTGGTTAGTAAGGTTTGGTGTTTTTGTAGTACTCGTATTCAGTGGTTTCTTTATAAAGTAAATAAACAATGGAAGAGGCAATGGTGAGCAGCGAACAGGACAGTAATAAAACAAGAACAAAGAAACGTAAAATAACTGGCAGAATGAGTGATATTAAAAATAAGCTTCTTGCATCAACTCATCAAACAGGCTCTGACTGTAAATGTGTACGGTTGAAATGTTATCAAAATGTGGGTGAAAGGGACCGAAAGTATAATATCAAATTTCAATAAAAAGATGGTGGCTACATGGTCTACTGGCTGTGACGAGGAAACCACAGATCGATTCAGGTCAGGTGTGCTGAGGGTTATTTTCCTAAGTGTTTACCCACTCTATCTCTATCTGCATGCAAATGTGGGTACACTTGATCTCAAATCAACCTTCCTCATTCGTAAAGCATTAGGACATTCCTAACGCAATAGTACATAAGTGCCCGAATGGGTAGTAAGACGCAGTGCTAAAAAAATCTGAGGACATTCAATTTTCTAGTATTTGCTGGAAGAGGCCAACTCTAAATATCTTCTGGAAACATCAAATTTAAAAAATAAAATAAAGGTTAAGACCACTTCAAATAGCTTCCAGAGGCATACAATTTTCAAAACTTGCCTGGAGAAGACCACTTCAAATAGCACATATATATTAGGCATCCAAGCCTAAACGAGACATGAAAAAGGCAATTCGGTTGCTTTCAACATTCCTGAGGCCTTAGATAGGATTCAACTGAAGTCAATGACTTTACCAACGGAAGTGAAACCACTACTTGAAATGATTAGTAAAGTGTTTAAAAGGAGTAGTGAGGAGATTGATGTAGAGGAAATATACCGGCATTTTCGAAGGAAGCTTGGAAGATGATACTAAATTAAAAATTGGGCAGTTGAACGCTATGTGGAGTGTGACCGTAATGGATGAAATAAAAAGGGTATCAGAGGACCTGCAACTGGATATTATCTGCCTGCAGGAAACATTCAGTACTAGAAGTGGTATGACATTACAATTGCTGGCAGACACGAAGATTGTGGTAGCCTAGAAATCGCCGATGAGTGCGATAGTGATATTTAACAAGCATGTTACGATTCTGCAAAGAAAAGGTCACATGTGTAGAAATAAGATCGAGGATTGGCACTTTCACTCTCGTCAATATGTACTTTCAGTTCAGGAACGATATAGAACAATGCTTAGAGCAGATTGAAGCAGTGGATGACGTCTATAAAGGAACTCCGGTGATTTACCTTGCAGATACAGATTCTAGATATGGTTTAGCGATGTATGGAAAAGGGTGGATGATAAGAAAGGTGGACGCAGAGCCTATAAGAGAAGGGGAAAATTAAAGGAAGTGATTGTGATGAGGTAGTTGGAAGTCATGAACTTAGCGGGGAATCCACCCACGTTTAAAGGAAGAGCTGGAAATAGTTCCAATATAGATATCACAATCTCTAATCAAGAAGCTGCAAGGAACATCAGGAACTGGATGGTACTGGATGGAATGACAATAAGTGACCATAATCTGATCACTTTTGAAATCTAAACTTGTAAAAATATACAGGCTGAAGATGGTAAAAGGGTATGATACAACATCAGGAAGGCTGACTGTATCAGGCTAAGGGGGTTTTTGGTGTTGCCGCTGGAAGTAAACAGAGGAAGGAGTGTAAATGAGTTGTCGAAGGAGTTCACTAGATCAGATCAAAGAGCGATGAGGGCATACATTCAAATATTCAAAGAAACTTCGAAAATAAGTAATCGGCCATGGAATTAATGACTTAGTATAATCCGTAGGGAAACAAGAGCGCCACGCAGGAGATACTGGAAATGTGAAGATCTTGCTGGTCGTGGTTTTCTTCTCACCATCTACAGGACAATAAAGGATGAATATGAGTTCACCATGGTCTCGGTGAAGAGGGAAGGCTGGGAGTGATATGTTCAAGAAGAGCTAAGAAATAACGCATGTGGAATACCGTTTTAAATATCGACTAGTAAGATAAGGCCCCCATCTATGATCTCTACACTTAGTAAGCCGGGTGGAGATATGACGTTTAATTGGGAAGAGTAGGTGAGATTTCTGATGAAAACGATGCTTCCGGATGATGAGGCTGAGCAAGGTGATAATGACTAAGAACAATCAGTGACTGGACAAGATATGTTAATAGATTATGATAATCATGAGGAGAAGGATCCAGTAACTCAAGAGGAGTTAATGAGGTTGGTGGTGGCTGGAATGAAGAGTAAGAGGTGCCTGGACCCAACGGGATCAGGGTGAAGGTCCTTCAAAAATTAGTGAGCAGTGAGCACGCTTCTTAATAAAACTAATTAGTGTATGGCTCAGGGCCGTGTACCTAATGTTTGGAAACAGTGTGAAGTTGTAACTCTCAGTAAGGGAGAGGATAAGGATCCACAACTCCCGAAGTCGTACAGACTGATTTGTCTCTTGGATATGTGCTTAAACTTACAAGAGAAGATCCTGTGTAATAAACTGTTAAGGCATCGAGAGTCTGTGGGTATGCACCAGCAACAGTATGGTTTCTGGAGATACAGATCTACGGAGGTCGCTATCTCTGAGTCTATGTATCTTGTTGCGAGAGATCATGATAAATACGTATTAGGGATATTCGTGGACATAACGGGAGCGTTTGATAATTTATGGAGGCCGGAATTTTTCAAGAGACTTAGATGTCCGGGGAATCTCTACAGGAGTTTTTGGACTACTGTAGGGATAGATACGTAAACCTGAGATGTCCAGTAATGTCAATAGATAACAAACTTACAAAAGTATGTCCCCAGGGATCGGTCTGTGGGAAGAGGTTTAGAGTGACTAAGACGTGAATAAGATTATATCAGCAGGCGTTGTTAGTCTCCATAGTGAGCTATGGGGTGAGCGCAAGGGCTCAACAGCTGAGGAAATTAAGAATTAAGAGGAAGATCAGGAGCCTTCAGAGCAGTACTCTTCTTAGGCTTTATGACGCATATAAGACCGTGGCTACCGATGCGCTTTGCTTCACCCTGGGTATCTGGCCCCTGGATCTGGAAATTGGGAAGAGAGCGGCAATATATTGGATACGGAAATGCGAATTAGGGGAAGGTAGCAGAGTTAACATGTGAGGGGGTAATAACTAGACAGAAGGCTAAGAACTATCTTGAAGAAGAATTGCCATAAGACTGAACTAATAGTACAACGGGTAGAAGGGCATACAAGCTCTTTCCTAGTGTTAGAGAACAAGTGAAAATGGAATTCCTGTAGCCCTGAACTGGATTAGTACACTTTATCACAGATCATGGTCCATATAGGGCCGCTTTCCTTGCAATAATGTTAACAGATTCTTAACAATGAGATTGTGGAAGGGAATCCACGCTGGAGAATGTGGTATTAGAATGTGTGGAAACGACATAAAATAGGAAGGTTCTGCAGGTTCCACTGCAAGCTAGTACAATATATCGCATATTGCGAGACGTGCATTGTTGGGGACTCTTGGACGCAATCGTGGATGATGCATCGAAAAGAGAACGAGACAGATACGTGACAAAAATGAAGACTAGGAGACGGATTAGAATTGACATTGAAGAAAATGACATAACTGAAAATGATAGCGACACTACTGTGAGTAGAGACGCAATATCAGAATCTGACGATGTACTACCGAACTGGCACAACCCAAATTAGAGTAAACAAAATGTAGGTGTCTGCTGGAAGGGTATAGCGTGATGGGAAACTCCTGGTTGACTGGGGTCTGGCTGAGGGAAGGCACCTTCTGGATTCCAGTAGTGTAATCTGCTGATTAACTGGAGAGCACCGGAATATCAGCTAGGAAGAAATTCACAAAAATTAACACTTTCTTCGACGGAAAATTCAACCCCTCACTCGGAGAGTCCAGCCCACTTGGAAACAAGTGTGTTGCTGAGTTAGAGCTGTCGAGAATCTGTTCCGTCAATCGGTTCGTCGGATGACTGCAATCAGTACGAAAAATGTGACCGGCAACAATTGAAGACCCTGCAGCCACATGAGAATAATGTTATGTATTTAGGTTAAGTTGGTTATAATTATTACTTTTGTTATTATTATTATTATTATTATTGTTAGGTTAAGTTAGTATTAGGTCCATATAAATGGTGGTTTCATTAGGAAGTGGGTGGAGTGAAATCTCCGATAGGGCGCTTCCCCAGGTGGTGGGTAAGGGGATGCTCGCCCCCGCTAGGGCTTCCGCCAATCTGGGGGCCATCTGGCGGTAATAGAATTTGCCTTAATGGTGTCCCCTCATCAGAAATGAATTCCTTCATATGCCAGGAGAGTATAGTTAAGATAAGGTCGAATGGCCAGATCTAGACCATTAGCCTTTTGATCGATGAGGACAACTGTTGGGAAGGTATTGTGATATTCTGTCAATCAGGGCTGCTTTACATCTAACTTGTCTGTCTTTAGCTGCTCTCTTTCTATCTGACTACATGTATACAAACTTACAATTGAGTGATGCTCAAAATAACAACTACAATGTATTTATTAATAATATTACTTTTTGAGTTAATAATAATATTGCGCGTCTGGTCTACAACACTTGTAGCTCAGTTTGGGGAAATAGGGGACGTCCATATGTACTAATCCTACATCCTTTTCGTGGAGACATCTTCCATGTTCCTATGAGCTGAGATGATGATGATAGTGAGTATGAGGGTGTGGAAACACTTTAACATACATTAGCCTAATTAACCAAACCCTGATGACCGTTGGGGTTTTTCCCCTTTCAGAAAAATTACCCAAGGTACTGTAATGATATATATTTTCCCTATCAAATTATTCCGAATCATAAGTTCCCACTCTTAATAGATTTCAAGTTAGTAATCAATTTCTTAATATTAAACTTAATGAATCTATATGTGCTAAAATCTTCTCTTCTGATTTAACAAACCTGTGTGGTCTTTTTGTAATTTATGTGTTGACAATACTGTGTCGCCGTCTTAAAATCCTAGCTTTGTTAACAGGTTCCCACCCCTCTTCCGAGTATTTGTGCACAGCAAGTAATTCACAGTTAATTGTTTTAGTGTGATTGTTTTCTTTATCTCATTTCTAAAAGCTGACGAAATATGGTGGAGTCTCATGAAATTGGAAGATTCTAGAAGTATGACTATAAACAAGGAAAGGAACTCTTCTGACTTCATGTGGCCTGCAACACCGCTTTAGGTGAGGTCCGTGTCACGCTAACAAGGAAAGGAACTCTTCTGACTTCACGTGACCTGCAACACCGCTTTAGGTGAGGTCCGTGTCACGCTAACAAGGAAAGGAACTCTTCTGACTTCACTTGGCCTGCAACACCGCTTTAGGTGAGGTCTGTGTTACGCTAACATCCACATTTTCAAACCCTAATTTATTTCTGTGATAAAGATGGTATAATTGAGTGTTATTCCATTTGAATAAATCAAACATAGCTTATAGACCTGTTGTTTCCATTGTAAAATATACCTGATGTGCAAATCGTGTAAAACTATGGCTAAACGTAATTATTAATAACCCATGATGAACAACGTGCAGGCATTAAAAGAGAACCAGATAAAATAAGCGCCACAGTTTTGGCTTCCAAAGTCTACACGTTGCGTGAGGCGTGAAAGTAGCACAAAAGTTCTGCCGCCCAACATGTAGGCGTGAAATGTCAACACTAGTAGATTCCGCCCAGCTTTAAGGAGAATACCAACTAACAAAAGTAAATACTACAGTACCAGCCGGTAGTTGAACCCTGGACCCTGAAGCTCGTAGCCAGGTGCAGTGACCACTACACCACTGTGGATGTTACCCTTAAGGGGAATTGTGGTGATTGTGAGTGATAGCGTTGGGTCTCGGCAGTAGGAAAGATTGGTAAATGTGACCGGTTTCCAGCTTCTATATATAATAAACTACCCTCAGGGGCAAGGGTTGTACATGTTACTCCCTCATAATTCATTACAATGTACAATACGTCTAAGAAATATCACTTGAACAAAACTGTCTCACAGAATTCTTTCCACACCAGGTTTCTGCTCACATGCCCGGAGGTCCATAAAGAGTGCTTTGGGAAAATATCAATTTCAAGAGTCATTCAATTTTATTTATTACCTTCTATAGTCCAATTTTCATCAAAAGAGTCCTTATCTTATTTTATTTTTGCACCGAGTCCTATTACCTGTTCACGTGTTCAGGTTACAAGAATATGTACTACCTACGTTAATGAGTTTAGGGTGAGGCACGTTGAATTAAAATGAAGTGTACCTGAATTTGCGTGGAAGGAGAGTGGAAAACCATTTTGAATAAAACTACCCTCAGTACACCTGACCGGGATTCTAACCCCAATCTCCATGTGATCAGTAGTCTAGTCTAACACTTGAGTAAGGCCTTAGAGCATGCAGCCATCGGAATAGTTACCAAAACTATGTTCACATAACGGTGCGTCTGTTGATGTGATCTGCAGCTGTCACTTTAAGGGTATCAATAAGGGGTCGTCCATAAACCACGTAACACTTTGAGGGGGAGTTCTAATGTCTACATGGTGTTACATGGGGGGAGGATGGGGTACATCAAAGTGTTACGTAACACAGATCGTATACTCAAATTCTAATGTTCAAAAATAATATTATTGTTCATGTTTTCACCTTTGATAAACATACTTATAGATAGCTTCCTAATATCTGTGGCGTTGAAAATGCAAGTTTAGCACTTACTTTTTGTTCATCAATATTTAGAATGCGCTTAGGTGGCATTGTCTGCCCGAGACTACGAGCTCCAAGCAAATTCGAAAAAACATATTTTCATGCGCAAGACTGTGACATGCTTATACTCACGGCACTTGTTTAGATTTGTCCAATTTACTGATCCCCTCACGTTATTTTAGTTGGATAGCAGCTGTCAGTCGAAACGGCCTTAATTTATAGGTATAGTTGAGTTTGAGTATTTAGATCCCTACTGCACATTCTTTTACATAGGTCGTGAATAATCGCTTGTGTTTGTACAAAAATAAAAATAATTTATTCATAAAGGAGACTTGTTCATTACTTGCGTATAGAAAGTAATATCCAGAAGAAGAAAAACAATGGAAGTGTCTTAAAAAAATGTTGTAGTGAAATGGAAAGAAGCAAAAGTACTAAATGTATCTCAAGGTAAGTTTGAGGAGTCCATCAATAGTGTTATTTCTTCGTACTAGCAGCATGTTATGAAAAAAAGAGCTTCAAATATAATTAATTATTTTCAAAAGGTAGGTGTATTTAAGACTATACCTTTTACCTTCTAATAAATCTAGTGTGTATGTATACAAATGCAACTATTATACACCCGCTACGGTGCCCGCATTGTCTAAATTGTCATTCTCTTATTAGACTGGACGGCCAATGTTAGGGAGATGAGGTTTGAACACCAGTCAGGTTACTGAGGGTTGCTTTTCCTAAATGGTTTCCCACTCTTCCTCCATGCAAATTCTGGTAAATTTTCTTTGAAATTCTACCTTTTTAGTAAATATTTTGTAGGGTGGCATAGTCAAATTGTAGTTAATCTAATTATTCTTCATTAAATTTATCTAATGGAGTAGAAATGAGGAAGGTAGAATTTTAAAGGTAATCTACCCTCATTAACGTGGAGGGACAGTATAAAACCATTTAGGAAAAGCCACTCTGAGTACACCCGACAGGTCTTCGAACCCCGATCTGCGCTTCACTGGCCATCTAGTCTTTTTCGAGTTAAGCCAGAATCCGTAATCGATGTTGGAACGAAACATGAGTCCAAGCGTTGATAAGTTAATTAAAGTAAAATTGGAGAGTTTAATTAAATAACGTTCTAAATGCCAAAATTTAAAAAAAACTAGTGAAATGTGATCTATGTTCCAGTGCCAATTCACTTATATTGTGCTCTAAGTGCCAGATTCTTTTGGGAAGTGTTGGAAATCGCCGCAAGAATGCGTAAGTGCTATGTCCATATGGTAAATGTAATTTAAAACGCTCTATGTGTTACAAGCGTAATACAGTAAGCCACCATGCTCTTTATGTTTTGAAACGTCGAAATAGAAGTTACTCCAACTGATAGTAATTGTGAAACTCAACGTAAAAATGGTTGCGTGAATAAATCTATACTCAGAGAGGACTTAAAGGCAAGAGGTCTGGAACACAATTCTTCTAAAAATAAAAGTGTTCCATCTAAAAAAAAAACACCTGAGCATAATGTAGGTAGATTCATTTTTATCTGATAATTATTTAGGCTATGTTTTCTTTATGACTATTGTTATGGTTATAATTTACAGTCTAGTTATTTAGGTGGACTTCTCTTTTTATGTTCAAAATATGTAAATAAACATTTTACTTAACCTAAAAGAAGCTACCATGATTGTGTTCCAGCTAGGCTGTAAATGTAGTTATCAATATAAGTTTCTAACTGCTGATTACAAACAAAAGTTATTCCCTGACTTATATAATATGAACAAAGAAGATCAAGGGACATATATTTTGGGATTGATGACAATTTCACAGGTGAGAAGAAGGAGGCATGAGAAATATGAGCAATCAGGTGAGAGTCGACGACAGGCAACTGTTTTCTATTTTGTACCAGATGGTAAAGGAAATATGGTTTCAGTTTGTCGTGGTACATTTGCTGAAATATTTTTCTTAACCCAAAAGAGGATACAAGGGTTGACAAAGAAAAATAAATTAGACTTGTCGCACGTAGTGGAAACCAGGGGGAGTAAAAAAAGCACAGGAAATTTATTTTGAAACTGAACAAACTGTGATCGACCATACAAACACCTTTCCACATGATGAAAGTCATTACAGCAGGAACAAATCAAGTCGTGAATACCTAAGTCCTGAGCTCAATTTGAACCAACTCTTTCTCACATTTAAAGACCGTTATCCAAACACCAATGTTTCTTATCGTTACCACAGCAAGGTTTTCAATAAAAACTTTCCAAAATTTCGTTTTGGAAGTCCTTGAACAGACACTTGTGGCACATGTGATGTGTACGCAGCTAAGATTAAAATAGGTCAAACAGAAACTCCAGGTCAGAAAATATAAATAGAACTGCATCACTGTCGAGCTGAGCAGGCTATTACTACAATGAACAAATATGAGCAAGAATCCGAACTACCTCTTAGTGAAGAACGCACAGCTTCTATGGATTTACAACAATTCCTGTTCACACCTGCCCTAACTCATTCTCAGGTGTTTTATTCAAGGCAGCTATCAAATTTTAATGTTGCTATTCATATTGGTGACACTAACAACGCGTCTGTGTGCGTCTGGCATGAAGTACTAACCGATAGAGGAGCAACTGAAATAGCTTCATGTGTCCTGAAAGTATTGAGGAACGGTGCTACCAACAAGAAAATCCTTAATACATGGAGCGACAATTGTTGTAGCCAAAGTAAGAACAAAGTTCTTAATTTCTTGTGGGTCTGACACACACCTCCACTAAGGGGGGGGGGGGTGTTATGATTGATAGAACAAGTACAAGGCATACAATATTTTATTGCACATATAATAAGTTACATACAATTGAAGTTACCGTCGTGGCAAATTCTCTGAGTATAAAACACTATACAAAAACATTGAGCATGTAGTTGAGAAAGCAAGCTATAATGAACAATTAATTAGGCTCATCATAAATAGCCCTTTTAATTAATATTAATAATTTGAGAGTTACCTAGCACTCAAACAACAGGCTGTCTTATTCACTGGGTTAATGCCTATATTAATGGATCTTTATGAGGTGATATTAGAAAGCATATAATTAACTTAATCAGACTGTCAACATTGATCAGAGAATTCCTACAAAAGGGGGAACCAGGCATTTATCATAGATTCAAAGGTTTTAATCAGGTAGCTCCTGCACTGCAATAGGTGCACTTTAAAATTATTAATCTAATGCTCATAATAAAAAATTCGTAAGCTCATGGCTGGAATAAGTATGTACACCATGCAATTAATTATAATGTAAATTCATATAGCTCTATTTCTCCAATATATAACTGCCCGGATACTAGGATACTACATTTATATTGTTTCTGGCCCATATGAGCTCGTCTATCAACTTCGAGAACGTCAAGGCCATGAGTAGGGGCAACTAACAAGATCCCATACATTAGGGATGAATAAGCCCCAATTAGGACTGCACTAACAAGACAATAACTTCACGGAAATGCCCCCTATCAAAACTTGATAGAAAAGTATACACTAGAACGCTGCCGCATTCATTCGAAGTATCTTAAGGAACTCGTCTAAGTGGTTTTGGATGCTAACATTTACAAATGCCTTGAGAGGCCTTTCTTAAACACTTCTGGCAAATAAGTTAAATTGGGAGTGTTCATAAACAAGGAGAACACGAGGCAATCGACTCGGGCAAAGGCCTAATTAGGCCATGAACACCTAATAGCTGGCCCCTGGTTTCTTGGTGCTGACGTTACCCTAGTAAATAGGGACACCGAGTGTCTCAAGTTGCCAAAGAACATCTTTGGAGCTGCTAGGCCGAGCACACAAAATAATGAACTGCAAGGAGTCATTAGGCAACAATTACCTAAGCCTAACTCGGATTAGTAGAGTATCCTAAAGCTAGTAAGCTGTGTTTACACCTAACACAGCAAACTGTTCATCCTAACCAAAGTAGCCAACTGTTGAAGTGACTTGAAACACAACAGGTCGAGCCAGACAAACAAGGCGTACACTGCCATAGTAAGTAAGTTTTGTTTGGAGGGAACCAAATAACCGGCAGTTAAGCTACAGGTATAATTAGACATTAAGAGAAATTAAATATTAATAACTATCCAACCTAGAAATAAACATAGCAATATCTTTAAGCGATAAATTGCTACCCTGTCAGATCAGACACACAGATTACTACACAGTAGAGCTACGCCAAGTTCTGGGCCTAGGTTAGCAAATAACTGTCAGAAAGTGACTTATAGATAGTACCCTAAAATCCCTAGTGGGATTATAAGACATGTACACAAATTAACGGACCAACTCTCTAAGTTCAGTAGTCAGACCACGAAGTTCCCTGGTTGTTTATCTTCCACGTGGCGGGCTGCTAACTGGCGCTGATCCTGGCCACGGCTGAGTCCGACGCCATTATGTCCTGTGTAGTAGATACCTGTTGTAGCTGGATGTTAACGAAGAAAAACAAATCTTTTAATGTGTACTGCAGCGTAGTGAATATAGTTCTGTGCCTAGTTTAGGTGATTCATCATATTAAATAGACTCCCCGGTTGACTCCTGACTAGGTATGGAAGAGAAGGGGAAGCGACCAACACGTCACAGAGCGACAGCGCTCGTAGAGGTGGATGAATGAAGTGGGTCTCGACGCATGCGCGGAGAGCAGATGATGAGAGCCAAACTTGAAACGATGTATTTCAATATTTTTCCGGGAGTTACTATTCCAGTAGAGTTAAATGTGGCCCATCAACAACGATCAAACAAAACAACGACCGCATCAGCCTGGCCATGGCAAGTCAAGCCCCATCCACTGTTCTTAGACTCGGTATTTTCTTCGTTGGAGGTTGAGATAATGGAGTGTGTGGGTTAGCCCGGCACAGGTCTACCTTGTCAGCAAGGATATTTTCAATGAAATCAACAACAAGTTTCTAGTAAGTGGACACTCTTCATGTCTTGTGATCTTGACTTTGCATAAATGGAAAAGAGGAAATGAGTTACTAAGCCAATGGTATCTGAATATCTCAAGGAACTAATAATCACTGTTCGACATAAGAAGCCATTTCTTGTCACTCAAATGAATCAAGAAGATTTGTATGATGTACAGTCTGTTTCTGACAGGTTCATAGATACAAAGTCATTAAATTTGTCGAAAGTTAACTGGCTCAAAATATAAAAGAAAAATCTTATTCTTTTTAAGACACGAAAAGGTTTGTGTGACCTGGAGCTCTGGCAAGAGGTGCAGATCTTGAAACGATCACGGAGAAATCACGAGATCAAAGAAACGGAGCTCATACCATTAATCTGTCAATCAAGAATAACACAAGAGAAGAATGATTTAAAAAATGTAATTCCATTCTTATCTAAAGAAGAACATAAAGTAAAGTAAAGTAAAACACTTGTAAGGGGGGGAGCTAAGAGTGAAAAGATGCTTTTTGAATATTATTCACTAAGAAAGTGATTTCTTATCACTTATCAGCTTAATATTTTTTATTAGTTGCGTTGGGTCTTTCTCATAGTAACAGGTGAAAGTACTGTTATTATTTATACTATTTGTAAAATGTATTTTAAATTTAATCTTGTAATGAAGTTGACTGACTTGATTTACATCAATGGCACTTAGAGCGTTTTTATTGGTATGACCTATAGTGTTTTTCCATAATTTTTAAATTTAATTATTTTTTAAAAAGCCTAGTTTTATTCATAAACTTGTCTTAATTATTGTGATAGTGTAAAAATGTATACTATTAAAAAATATTATAGTATTAGCAAGGAAAAATTCTCCATTTTTCTTAGAAAAGAGATTTTTGATGATAAATCAATTTGAACTTTTGGGCACTTAGTGCCTTATTTACTTAATCTCTTAAGTTGTAGATTAATCTAAAATATAATTTAGAAAAGTTGTGTGCCCAGGGGTGGATTTAGGCATAGGCCTAGTAGGCACGTGCCTACTGCGGCAGATTTTAGAGGCGGCAGATTTTGAATAACGAAAAAATACATACATTTTTCTGCCAGTTAATATAATGGTATGGCTTCATAGTGTGTGATTGTTGTGGTTTGTTGTATCTGTGTACCAACATGACAAAGTATCGCCTTAATTCATTGACAATCGTTTTAATCGAAGGTCACTTATTAGATAAAAGGAGTTTGCTTGGCATCAACCAGTTCACCCGGCAGAAATCAAGGCGAAAGAAATTATAGACTATTTTCTTATTGTGTACATGCTAATGTTGTATCTGTAGTGACGTCATGTTCTACAGTCTACTAATGCAGGCTTTATATTTTTAGATTATATAATATTTGAATTTGTGTGTTGAGATAGTGTAAGAGTATTTATTTCAACTTTTTAAATGATTACTTAGATTCTTAATACTTTTAAAACCTCACTATAATAAATAATAAAATAATGTAAGCACTTTTTATCTGTCATCCTACAGATAGCACTTGTGTATATGGCATATATGTATCTGTGTATGAGGGGTTGCAGGGAGGAAACAGGGATTTATAAGATTAGAAATTAAGGTAGGAAAAGTGGGCGGCAAATTATCTAGTGCCTATGGGCGGCAGAGTTGTAAATCCGCCCCTGTGTATGCCTAGAAGTGTTTGAAAAGCGCCCTATATTATGATAATATGACTATCAAATAAAGTGCACAATATTAAGAAAGATGTCTTCCCCCAGCGTCAAACACTGGATGTGGGCATTTTAACATCATCATGTAGCACCACTACAGAAGAGGGCCATCCTATTCAGAACATAGTAGTGCTGTCTTGCTCTTACTCAGATCACAAACCTGACATCCATAACATAAATATAGCAGAGGAATCTGAGCTCGGCGTCTTTATGTCTGTTTAGATAATAATACTCTCTGAAATAATTTAAAATCGGGATTTAAAATGGATTTTAAGAAGAATTAAATCTGAATCCCTCCTTTAGTATCACAAAACTTCCCTATTAAATAATGACATTCATCATTGGTGAGAAAAGTTACGTAACATAGGTTCGGGAGGAGGGGCTAGGCTAAATGTCAACATGGTGTTACATGGGGGGAGGGGCTAGGCTAAATGTCAACATGGTGTTACATGGGGGGAGGGGCTAGGCTAAATGTCAACATGGTGTTACATGGGGNTGACTACCAAAAAAAGTGCACAATATTAAGAAAGATGTCTTCCCCCAGCGTCAAGCATTGGATGTGGGCACTCATCATGTAGCTCCACTACAGAAAAGGGCCAACCTAGTCAGCACAAAGTAGTGCCGTCTGGATCTTATTCAGATCGCAAACCTGACATCCATAACATAAATATATCCTTATGAACCTGAGGAATTTGAGCTCGACATTTTTATGTTTGTAATACTCTGAAATCATTTATGTTCAAGATTTAAAATGGATTTTAAGAAGTATTAATTCTGAATCCCTCCTTTAGTATCACAAAACTTCCCGATGAAATAATTACATTCATTCTTGGTGAAAGAAGTTATGCAACACAGGTTGGGGCTAGGCTAAATGTCAACATGGTGTTACATGGGAGGAGGGGCTAGGCTAAATGTCAACATGGTGTTACATGGGAGGAGGGGCTAGGCTAAATGTCAACATGGTGTTACATGGGGGGAGGTAAGAAAAAAGTGCTACGTGGCCTATGGACGACCCCTAACTATAAAATAAAATTAATAAAATAGTAAAAAGTTATCAACGTTGGCCATAAAATATTGTGTTTTTATTTTTTAAAGGTTCTCTTAGAAAAATTAGACCATATGTTGAATTTTAGACCAAAAAAAACCTTACATTCCTTACCTAAAATATAAAGGTGGCCAAAACTAGAGTTATCGCAATTAATAATTAAACCAAAAATGTATGTGGGTAGTAAACATTTCCTTGTTTAATATATTAATTAAATAAGCTGTGTTACTAAGTTGACTAAATTTGTTAATATATATTTTTAAATATACAGATATGTTTCACATACATTTAAGTATTTTATTTTTATAATGTTACATTTATAATATAATCATATAATTACATCAAAAGTATAATAAATATGATAATCTATTATTGTAATAAATATTTTTGTAAATCGGGACTCTGTTTTATGGTGGCATGAGCCTTATCTATCAAATAAGTTTTTTATGATTATTTAATATAAAAATTATTATTTTGTTTAGTCTAGAATTTCTGTATCAAACACATGTTTAAAGGTTGCACCACCATACTTAGATTTAATTTAAACAAAAACAATATTTAAAGACGTTTTATAAGTGTATTTCAATTTATTTTACGTACAATCATATAGTTTTTCAATACTGATGGCAGATATGGTTTCAGAAATTAAATAACTCTTCATTGGATGAATGATCTACCAAGGCGTTACTCTCGTGTTAGACTGATGGAGAGATTGAGGTTCGAATCTTAAATGATTTCCAACTCTCCTTTCCCGCAAATGTGGGTAGATTACCTATAAAATTATTCCTTGCTCATCCCTATCCCATTAAAGTGATGACCATATTTGCGTATAACTTGGACAGGTAATGAGTGGTATGCGGTGACAAAAAATAAAACTAATAATTCCTAAAGGAGGTGTGTGTACCGATAATGTCAAGTAAAATATTGATAAGTATTTGTCGGATTCAGAGAAGAAAAAACTTTGCTGTCAGTAAAAATAAAAATATACTTAACCATTTTCAGTCCAGTCATGTTATATGTAGTTGTCAACTGTAACGTATTAAAATAATTTAGTTAAATATTATATACAGGATTTTTATAAAGTTTCTGTTCAAACTTAAACCACAGCATCTGTGGGCAGAAATAAACAGGAAAATCTAGTAAAAAAACCGGCCAGAAAAGTCATCTTGCACTACTAAATTAAAGTCTAAACTAGAGGAAATAACGCCGGGAGTATGCAGCTAAAACTACGTACGTGTACAACAAGTTGCATAACATCAGGTGGACAGAAGTGGCCGGGACAAGAGCAACGTTGCCGAAAGGAGAGTCCGCGTCAAACGAGTCCAACGGATATTGTTGGGATGAGTCCAGGGGGGAGTTTTGAACACTTGCTGTGATGTACCCGCCTTATAATATGCAATTTGTTGTACCCGTATGTACTTACAGCTGCGTACTCCCAGCGTAGCTGAGTCTAATTTTAACTTTCATTTACTAATACAAGATTAATTTTCCGAAAAAAATTGTATTTTTTTTTTATTATCTTATCACAGACATATTTATATGAAAAATTAATTAATTTAAAATATGTCAATGCCATTTGTTGGATTATAGCAATGTGCTGTACATTGAGAATGTGTTTTATAGTATTTTACTATAAAATCTATTTTTTTTTAAATTCTTCATCATAAATATAATAGCTTTAAATTAATAACAAATATATTTGACAAAGTCTGTCGCACGTGGTATGCCACCCACGACATTAGAACTCCAGTTTAGTTTCAAACCAAGACGATGTTAACTGGCCGCTAATTAGCACGTATCACTGTACATCATTTTTTACAAACACAATATTATCAAGGAGATTAAACCTTAATATACAATCAAGAATGTGTTTCAGTTGCTTTACCCTCATTAATGGCATGAGCTGCTCCCGTTTAACTGAGTGTGTGACCTGCTTCCACTCTCATGAACAACCTGAGATGCTTCTGTTTAAGTGAGCGTGTGAGTTGTTTTACCTCTCATGAGCAGTCTGAGCTGCTTCTGTTAAAGTGAGCGTATGAGTTGCTTTACCTCTCATGAACAATCTTAGCTGCTCCTGTTAAAGTGAGTGTGTGAGTTTCTATATCCTCACGGGCAGTCTGAGCTGCTCCTGTTAAAGTGATTGTGTGAGTTTCTATACCCTCACGAGCAGTCTGAGTTGCTCCTGTTAAAGTGAGAGTGTGAGTTGCTTTACCTCTCATGAACAATCTGAGCTGCTCCTTTTAAAGTGAGTGTGTGAGTTTCTATACCCTCACGGGCAGTCTGAGCTGCTCCTATTAAAGTGAGCGTGTGAGTTGCTTCTACCCTCAAGAACAGTTTGAGCTGTTCCTATTAAAGTGAGCGTGTGAGTTGCTTCTACCCTCAAGAAAAGTCTGAGCTGCTCCTGTTAAAGTGAGCGTGTGAGTTTCTATTACCCTTTATGAACAGTCTGAGCTGTTCCTGTTAAAGTGAGTGTGTGAGTTTCTATACCCTCACGGGTAGTTTGAGCTGCTCCTGTTAAAGTGAGTGTGTGAGTTGCTTCTACCCTCAAGAACAGTCTGAGCTGCTCCTGCTAAACTGAGCTATGAGTCAAGCTTCACTCGATTCAATAAATGGCGGACACAGTTTACCTATTGTTTTCCCACGGAAGTCATTGTGGATAAAAATAAAGGATTTAGAAGTGTATTTATTCCAAGTGTTTCTCTGAATTCTGTACTACACTTCATATAATTTTGACTGATAACACTCCCATTGTAGTTTCACATATCCCGCAATTCGTTATTTCAATACAGATATAATCTCATACTAATATAGGATCTATTTCACAAAACAAACAGGATTTGAAGTAATGAAGTAACGGGGATTATGTGCATTTTGGAGGGTCGTCATATTGCTTCGCTTTATGATTTCATTGGCCAGAACTAATTGAATAATAGTTATTTGGTTTTCTAAATTACCTTTCAATTACCCTAACTGGTTTATTAAGGGATCTATAACGTTATTTATTTTATAATACTCTCAATTAATATTATAATATTAGAAAGTAAATAATTTGAGCAATGCCATTGGTTTTCTAGTATAATTTGCTTAAACTGAAATATAGAGAAAGTATTATTATATCGTTATATATTGCTACAAACAAAATTATCAATATTATATGACTAAAATGTACTCTGTACCACAAAATAGAAAAAAAAGGTTATTTACATGATATGTGTATGAATGTGTGTATTTTTGTGTCTATTCAAATTAGGCCCATTTCCTTAAAATTTTGTGCTAACACTTTTTTACATCCATTGCTTTTTCTAGTCTCTGGCCTCAATCAAATTTTTATTCAAGCCATATATTTTCCACTGCCGGCCTGTCCTAGTTTCATATGGCTTATGATATAACTTGAAACTAGGACAGGGACAACATCCAGTCCACGGCCGTCAATTTATCAATGGGCCCATATTTATCAACCCATGTTTCATCGATGATAATTTTTTTGGCTATGCCAAGAATCAAACCCAGGACCCTTAGCTCAGTAGTTAGACAAGCTACCAATAATTGTATCAAATTGTTTTCATTGTAAAAATAAATACGGTAATTTTATGTGTAAAGAATACTTAAATTAGACTTAATTCTAAGCTTCTAAATTTATTTTTAAATTTATCTTATTTAATTTCTCTAGTTTAATTTATAATGTTTTATAAAATGTCGCATCTAATAGTTAAATTGTGCTTTAAAATAAAAAGATGGCATCTAAAATGTATTCTTGTGGAAATACACACTGCTTTAGGAAATAAAAGGTTATGGTGAACTGTTTATGCTTTGACTTTAACTAAATATGTTTTAACTTATTAATCTTCATTTTCATTATATTTAATTTTAGCATTCATTTATCTATATTATCAAGCATTATCTAAGTCTGTATATTATATCTTACACTCCTTACGGAAGATTATTTTAGAATGTTTTCTAAAATGTTGTTTATGTTTTGTTATCTATCAAGCCGTTGTTTACACTGGCAGAGGCAACTGTTGATATTTTACAAACTTGAAAGCCCGAATGCAGTCTTGCTCCGTGTGGACGCTGCAGCCACGCGGTCACGACCTTGGTCAATCAATCCTTGGTTTGGCTTATAAAGCCGGTCCCACACTATTCGCGAATGTTAACGAATGTTCGTGTATCGGGAGATTTTTTTTATTACCAATATAATTTGGCCTGGCATCTAACAATTTTAAATCCAGGCCTTATTTACATAGTATCAGAACATTTCCTACTATTATACATTATTCAATTTTATTTAATCTAAACGTGTTCTGGCTCCTATAGTACCTATTTCCGAGACACAATTTCATTCACCAGTAGGTCCACACCGGGTATATTACTTCCCCGATACTTTCCTCCGCTGGTTACCCCATCAGACCTGAATTATCATCCCAGTCCAAGGGTGCGCCCAGCAGAGGCGAGCTTCCCCTTTCCGCCACCTGGGGAGACGCCCTTACCGGAGTTGGTGCTCCACCTACACCTAAGTGCGAACCACTTGTTTACTTATCTTCCCTATTTCTACATTCCCTGAAATTGTTTCTCCTAACCTACCCATTCCTATTACCCTCCCTTCCCTATCCTATCCTAGTCTTACAATTAACTAACCTAAATAACTTCTTATCTCCGGGAATATACATTGCCTCGATGGTACAAGGGGCTGCAGAGCAGCCTCCTATCTCCATCTTGACGCATAGGGCCCTTACAAGACCTAATCCTACTCTTCTTGTTTCTAAGAAGAGGGATCTGCAGTCACAGGGTTCCCCCATGCGTCCCGTTTATTTCCCCTCATCTTTCCCATTATTCGGCTGGAATGATGATCCCTCGGAATTACCAGGGTTATCCCAGTAAACCTCCGGATCCATCAGCCGAACTGGTATGCCAATCCCACAAGGCTTCGTGTTTTCCACTTCCCGGCATCTCTCCTTATTCCTCATGGAAGGTTTTATACCAGTAATTCCACAAAAACAACCCTCTCCTTTCCCTATGTTCCCCCCGCTGAGACCTCACTTGCGTCCGTCTCAGTCCCGCTTCCCGTGCTTCTGTCCTCGTATCTTTAATAACAATTATTGTCCTCGTCATTGTCTCCGTCTTCGTCACTATCCCTGTCACTGTCCTCGTCACTGTCACTGATCTCTCCCCTCCTTCCTTCTTTGGCCCTCCGTCTGTTTAGCCCTTGTCTCAGTCCTCGTCTTTTTCTCAGTGCCCTTATATATTCCATCTTGGCTCTTTCTGAAGCTTCCGCTGCCAGCTTATCTAGGAACCTCCAATGGGCGAGATCTCTCAGCATATCACCCACCAGTCTCCCCTGCATTTCCTGCTGGTAAGGTCTTCTTAGCTCAAGCGTACGGAAACATTCCAGCACAACGTGTTCCAGAGTACCCACCTCACCACATTCACACCGATCAGTTTCAACCAAACCCATCTTCCTTAAGGATTCTGGGTACGGCCCCTTCCCCGTGATGAATTGGACCAGACCCGGGGATGGTTCCAGATGTGCGTTATCGGGTGATTGTCTGAATAGTGTGGGAGGTTCACGAATGGTGAATGACGAATGTTCAGTCGAATATTCGGCATTTGAAGGGTTTCACCTTGGGAGCGGTCTCTTGACACGAGTCCAAGAAAGCGAATGTTCGCCACTGGAATCTCTGCGAACATTCGAAAGGCTCTCACACTACACTTCAGTCGTTTGTTTCGTCCAGTTCCGTAAACACCGGGCACTGCACTAGTTCTATTATGTTGTGGCTATTGTAGAATTGGCAGGTTCATTCACTTAATGCTTAACTTTTATCTATACAATATAGTTTGTTGTAGTGTAACATTAAATATTAATTTTATTTAATAAGCTGATAATTGTTTTGTTAACACCAAATAGCTATGCCGACTTATGTTTGCTTTGGTCCTTATCTCTTGTTGAGAGATACAAACCATCCCCCCCCCTTTTTTTCTTCTGTGTTTTCTGGTCTTATAACGCTACAATAACAATACACTCTATAGTAGCAGCAGCAACAGCAGTTGCGGTCCATTGTACATTGGCAGAGAACTACCGCCGAAGTGAATGATTTGATCGAATATTTGGGGTAGACATTCACGAGAAGTGTGTGAAGTCCACAGAAAGCGAATATTCGTGTAGGTTTTATCACAGAATTGAGTAATGAATGTAGGTGAACATTCGGGCACATATTCGACCGAAACGTTTGTCCACTTTCTAGAATAGTGTGGGACCAGCTTAAAGCTGGACACAGCCTCTTTACTACAAGGTAGGCCTATCTCATCTGGTTCCTCCAATGAGGGCCTTGTAACTGCGTTACTGTCATGATATGGTCTCACACTCACAAAGTCCTACTCAAACAAACGAGATTCTGATCAGCAGTGACTTACGTGAGGTTCTTTCACCCAGCTGTCTGTGGAGTGTATTGTGTTAGCACATGCTTTTTACCAATAGAACCAAAACTGAGGGGCCAGTTCCTCGTCCCCTGATCTCTAATGTGTAGAGGAGGAAACGGTATAGAGAGGTACATATATTATAGTGAAAGAATTAAATAGGTAACAAAAATAGATTTATTATAGAATAACATAAAAGTTGATATCGGGTTACAATTGGTAAAAGAAAATAGAAAGTTGGACCAAACAAGTAACAGTGGTTGAAGTCCGTTAAATAGGCAAAGGAAAACTAGTAACTCTTATATGAACAATATTACGTTTTAAACTGGCAAATAAGATAGGGTTTAACAACTCCAAATTTATAGGAACTTCCCGTGGCTCGGGAGAATACGTGTCCAAGACGACACGGCAATAGTCAAAAGGACGTTACGTATACAGAGAGTATTGGATTCCAATACAGCCGGGCTAGCGCCAGACTTCCACCAGAAGGGTCTAAACAGAAAACATGGTGAATTAAATACAAATAAAGATGTGACAACAGATCCTATAATTTTAGAGTTACTAACATAAGCTCGGCCTGGTTAGCAGGCTTGACCTGTAATAATGAAATGGCTCATAGAGAGGCTACATAAAAAATGGTATGAGGACAGACTGTCCATTGCTTTAGCAGGTGGCTATCAATCAGGGGTCTACCATTAAATAATACTATGGCTGGTCCTTTCCCAATGGGAACTGCCAAAGCATTCAATAGTACATTTATGTCATAGCCCACTACATGGGCTAAACATCAAGTTTAGTATACACCAACATTAAATACTAAATCATAAGAAGCGCCAACCAAGGGGCGAAAGAAAATACTATAATGTGCGGGCCACCCTACAAACTTAGCCATGTTCTGCACTTTGCGCACCCAAAATAATAACACAGAATAAGAGATGCCAAGTAGAGTGCTGTGAGATACTGACCTTACTAGGTCCTCATGTAAAGGCGTTAGACAACCTGCTTGTAGCCATACAAAAAGTTGAACATATGAGCATGACGTCCACGGCTTAGAATGGAAGAATGAACTTGTGAAGAAGAGGACTCTTAAGCCTGTGTCCTATTACATATAGAGCTCAAGGCTCCAGTATTTAAACTATATCATAAGGATATAGTAAATATATGTAGTAAAAATTTCTGACTAACAGAAAATTAAGTCTGCTAGACTCAAAAACTAAACTTAGTCACTCTGATTAAAACATCGCGTCTGATCGACTAATATGAAAAACAATCATCTTGACTAAAGCAAACACGTCTGATAGACGTGGAACTAATATCATAGCCACTTTGACTAACAAAGCTTACATAGTCATATGGACTAACTAAACAAGTCAGAAGGACTTGGAAAATAACTGAATACTTGGATCAATAGACGGGATTCCTTCGGCGTCGAGGCGGTGACACCCACGACCTAACCGTCATGGTCAGAAGTATCTTCTACAGGTGGTGGAGCAGAGTTTCCTTCTTCGAAGATATCCAATCATGAACTACAATATGGGAACCTAGGAGTCACCCGTTATATACTCTTTTCTTGACTAGCAAACTGGGCAAGTAAACAAGGGAATAGGGAGGAAAGGGGAGGGGGTTTTGGAACGGTGGAGAAAGAGTTACCAAATAAGTCCACTAGGGGCGTGGTGCTCGTCGCTTGGGCTCGTGGCTACGAACCAACGACCGTCAGGTCTTTCCTAAATGTTGAGGTCAAGAGGTTAGACGTGCGTTGAAACTGCCACGCCTTTGCTTCCGCCATGCTAGCAGAACAGTTGGTGAAAGCATATTGATCGTATCCGGGAACATCCACGTAATGTAAGTAGAATCCAACTGATATTATGGCTGAATACATCAGTTTTAATTGTCTTCTTCTGATTCTCTTATTGAAGTTTAGCATTTTGTGCGCATAACAGTTTGTAGATGTCATTTTGATTTAGGTGACATGCTACAGCTTCTAAAACACATCTTGATCAAATATTATTTACATTACGGTTTTTGTGTAATCATATATATTATTTTTATCGTATGGCAGTTTAGATCGGAAGAGATATAAATTATCTAGTTTGGTCATCTTATGTGAAGTCTTTTCGCCACTCTGGTGGCACAGAGCGTTGCCCAGGGTACAACTATAGGAGGTTGTCTACACATAGTACCCGCAAGGAGATGATGTGAGGATAGTGATTATGAAGATATGGAGCCAGTAGTGATCTTAAACTTAACCTAAGTCTAACTAACCAATCCCTATTGACCGTTGGGATAATTACCCTTTCAAGAAAAATACCCATAGTACCAGCTGGTAATAGAGCCCGGGACCCCTAGATTCGTAGCCACATGCACTGACCACTATAACACGAGGCCGTTTACTAATATTTGGTCTTTCAGGTTTGATTTATGAAGATAAGTTCTGTTTTAACTTGGCCATTTAGCATTTCTCTCTCTCGATACTGATGTCCAGAACTTAGTTACAAGATAGCTGACAAATACTTTGATCAATTTTAACTAAATTTGGTAGGGACATTCTTTGACCCTAGGCCAAGAAACTTATGTACCCTTTGTCTACCCAGAAAAGGTAGCAAGCTGGCCTCACATGGTTACACTATGTCGTAGCTTATAAGAAAGGGCCACGTGTAAACGGAATGGTCATTATTCGAAGCTGACTTCCATTCTTCATGTTCATACAGACTATTTTTTTATAGAGTAAATGATAGCTGCTGATTAGAAAATTGATCATGCTTTTATTTTAATACGAGATTTTTATGCTAAGTTTATCGTGTGAGTGAACCCATCCACGGTACTGGCCTTGAGAAGGATGAACGTAGTGTAATGGCTAAATTTGTAAGACTTTATTATCAGTTGTTTAAAATCATCCTTCAAAACTCTTTACGTCTTTTGTTAAATGACTTTAAGTAGAATTTTGCCTCATCGATAATCGATTATGTGTAGTATGCAACATCCTTCCCAGATTTACAAGGTAGTTCTAGTCAAAGTTCACCTGATGATGGTGAGTAGGTACTCGTAGCTACAGCTAAATCATGTGTCCAGGAACATTATCACAAGATTAGCCTGAAACAAATTATTTGCTAAGTATCTTCTCTTAAACATTTGTGCCCAATGACGTTCAAGTACTATTCTTAGAATAAACATGTTACACAAAGAGAGAAAGGGGGAATTATTGTCAACAAGAGGTACCGATTTGATGACCGGCTGTGTGAATCTACTACATTTTTTAACCAGAGCCATTGTCATGAGTGTTATGTCCTTAGTTTGGATGTGTTTAAGAGTCTAAGTACATTTCTTTCCCATAATCACAATTAATACACTTTATCTATGACGAATCTAGGGGAGGCGGCCCTCTCAATAATTTTTTAATCAGTATTAACAATAGTAATTAAAAAATTAAACCAATTAAATCTATGTTATAGTCACTAATAATTTTACTCTCATGTAATATCTCGCTAGCTAGTTGCTTCACTTGTCAATCATTGTCAATAATTGATTTATATTTTAATACATAATTTAATTAACAAAAACTAACGATAAATGTAGATGAACGATGAACTTGTATGAGTTTTTTCAAATTTCCTAATTAATTTCTGAATTACTCTCAAATTTCAAAGGATTTTTTCATCAGAAATTTCCAAAGGGACCTCCGACCCTGTTCTGTGAGAGTGCCAACCCCCTCATTAAATTCCTGGCTACGCCCCCTCCCCCCCCCCATAAATCCTGATTGAGTCCTCCCTCACTAAATTCCTGACTGAGTCCCCCCTCACTAAAATCCTGGCTGCGCCCACTCACTAAAATCCTGACTGAGTCCCCTATCCCTAATATCCCTGGATGCGCCCCCCTACTAAAATCCTGGCTGATTCCCCCCTCAGTCAAACTCCTGGCTGCACCTCTGCCCTTTATATTTCCATCTAGATGCGAAATGAATATTTTAAATAGGACTGAAGTAATTTGTAGATCTGAGATAGTGGGGCTAGAATTAGGACTTCTGATTGACCCCGCCTGCATAATAATATAGAGGTGGCTTGTGAATATGCTTCAGAATAGTTCACTAGCGATATCTTAGAAATCAATTAAAATTATACTGTTCATTTTTAAATCTGAGGCCTTTACATGATTTTCATCCGTGAATAGCTTCCACGTGGCCCGGTAACACAAATTTCTACACCCTGTATAAGTTCCACCAAGTCAAATGATACAAACTCCCCACCCTGTATAAGTTCCACCAAGTCGAGTGATACAAACTCTACACCCTGTATAAGTTCCAGCTAGTTAAGTGATACAAACTCTACACACTTTGTATAAGTTCCAGCTAGTCAAATGATACAAACTCCCCACCCTGTACAAGTTCCAGCTAGTCAAGTTATACAAACTCCACACCCTGTATAAGTTCCAGCTAGTCCAGTGATACAAACTCTACATCCTGTATAAGTTCCACCAAGTCGAGTGATACAAACTCTACACCCTGTATAAGTTCCAGCTAGTCAAGTGATACAAACTCTACACACTTTGTATAAGTTCCAGCTAATCAAGTAATACAAACTCCCCACCCTGAATAAGTTCCACCATGTCAAGTGTTACTAACTCTACACCTTGTATAAGTTCCACCAAGTCGAGTGATACAAATTCTACACCCTGTATAAGCTCCAACTAGTCAAGTGATACAAACTCCACACCCTGTATAAGTTCCACCAAGTCGAGTGATACAAACTCTACACCCTGTATAAGTTCCAGCTAGTCCAGTGTTACAAACTCTACACCTTGTATAAGTTCCACCAAGTCGAGTGTTACAAATTCTACACTCTGTATAAGTTCCAGTTAATCAAGTAATACAAACTCCCCACGCTGTATAAGTTCCAGCTAGTCCAGTGATACTAACTCTACACCCTGTATAAGTTCCAGCTAATCAAGTAACACAAATTCCACACTCTGTATAAGTTCCAGCTAGTCAAGTAATACAAACTCCCCACCCTGTATAAGTTCCAGCTAGTCAATTAATACAAACTCCCCACCCTGTATAAGTTCCAGCTAGTCAAGTGATACAAACTCTACACCCTGTATAAGTTCCAGCTAGTCAAGTAATACAAACTCCCCACCCTGTATAAGTTCCAGCTAGTCCAGTGATACAAACTCTACACCCTGTATAAGTTCCAGCTAGTCAAGTAATACAAACTCCCCACCCTGTATAAGTTCCAGTTAGTCAAGTAATACAAACTCCCCACCCTGTATAAGTTCCAGCTAATCAAGTAATACAAACTCCCCATCCTGTATAAGTTCCACCAAGTCGAGTGATACAAACTCTACACCCTGTATAAGTTCCAGCTAGTCCAGTGATACAAACTCTAGACCCTGTATAAGTTCCACATAGTCCAGTGATACAAACTCTACACACCCTGTATAAGTTCCAGCTAGTCCAGTGATACAAACTCTACACCCTGTATAAGTTCCAGCTAGTCCAGTGATACAAACTCTACACATCCTGTATAAGTTCCAGCTAGTACAGGGACCCAAGGTTTTAAGCCGTGCCTAAGTTCCAGTCAGTCCAGTGACACACGTTGTTACATTATACAATGTCTCTTTGTTCCATCTGTCCATCCCCATTCTTCAAACCTCCCCGTTCAAGGCTCGTTTGATGAGTCATTAATGTTCAAAGCGCGGTAATATAATCACTCCCTGGCGCTCTCTCTCCAAAGGCCACAGGACTGTCCTCTGTCTCCTCCTTACGTCTATAACATCTATGGGCATAGAAACAGCCCGAGGGACGCTTGTGACGGTCACACCAAGACGTTGGAGAAGACATGAATAAAAATAAAATTTAAAGTACATTCACCACTCGAGTTTACTTGGATGACAGCTCAAAAAGTTACTAGAAATAGTCCCTAAAGTATTTCTACGCCAACAGTTGACATCTGTCACTATAGATAGCTGTAATGGAAACATATGGTAGTGTGTAAATGTGATAGCTAACCGCAGTAATTTAAGCCAGTATTATTTATATTTATTTGAGGTCGGGTACAAATCTTATTTTTCGCTATGCGCCACTTAAAAAAATTACTATTCACAGCTCTTTCACAATAGGTCTAACAAATATATCTTAAAAATGGTGACCGACGAATTTAAACCATGTGGTTGATCATTATGCAAACAAGCTCTTTACAACAGTGCACCCACGCAGTGGATAAAAATATTTATTGAGTTGCATATTTAAAATACAATAAGAATAATAAAATAAGTTATTCTAAATAAAAAGAGACAAGTATTTTTTCTTTTCCATATAAATACGATGCCTTTATTAAAAAAATATTAATGTATGCACTATATTACACATTATCGATAACATTTCAAAAGGAAGAATAAGTACTTTCAATTATGTTTAAAATATTGTTTTGGATTGGATCAAAATAAATTATTAAAAGTAATGAGATAGTGTAAGAAAACTTAAGTTTACTTTGTTTTAAATGTAAAATATAACATGTGGTTTAAAAAGTTATCATTTATAACAAAACAGTGATATATTTCAAGTGTTGGCAGCCCCAAACCTAACATTCAGGTAAAGAGCTACAGTGAATATACTGTATGCTGTTCACTCTTACTCTGGTAATGTATGTACAGGTGTTCAGCGATTCATACCAACGTATTCAAGTACAAACAAAGACTAGATCCAAAAAAAAACACATCCACCATTTTGTGTAAAAGAATTATTCAATTTATTTGATGATATTGTCAGCATCCAAGTTTCCTTAAAAAATTACATATAAGTAAGTCAATATAAGATAATAACATTTTATTATCTAAATGTTGGTATTGAGTGGCAATGAACTTTAATGCGTTCTACACTACATTTACCCTCTAGAGCAGCTGAAGGTCAAGGCAATGTCACTTGATCCTGTACATCAAATACTTACCTACACCTCCATGTGGTAGAGCGCGGGCATGTCTTGCGACTAACGTAGGAAGGAACCGGCTCCGTGGTGTAGTGGTCAGTGCACCTGGCTACGAGCCTAGGGGTCTCAGATTTGATTCCCGGCTGGTACCTTGGGTATTTTCCCCGAAAGGGGAATCACCCCCACGGTCACCAGTGTTTGGTTAGTTAGACTTAATTTATGTTAGGCGTCTCCACTTGTTCCACACTCTCATACTCACTATCACCCTCATACTCACACTCACTATCACCCTCATACTCACTCTCACTATCACCCTCATACTCACTCTCACTATCACCTCATATCATTGGGACATGGAAAGAGCCTTCATGCAAAGGATGTATGATTAGTACATTCAGGCGCTCCCTGGGAAACAGTACGTTAGTACTAGATAACCTCTCCACAAACTGGGCTACGAGTGATGTAGCCCAGACGTGTTAGATACAGGATGTTTGGAAACTCATTGCCCAAACTGCACAAATAGCTTGTTTGAAACAGAAGTAATACAAAATCCCTGTACACTTACATCCGGAAACCTATGCTGATACCATTAAATTAAGTTTCAGCGTACAGCGCTGGAATAGCAAAACTGTCAAGCATGCATGTACAGTACATCCGACTGGGATTGAGACTAATCTGAATCAATCCCTCACCGACAATTTGTGTGAGACAGTTTGGCCATTTTCTTTTGAAGGCACGCGCGACTAATCATTGTGATTGATAACTTTGGTGCGTGTATTAACCAAATCCTAACTAAGAAACACCAATGAGTGAAGACAGGTCATGCTGTCTATAGAACAGTTGGTGATTCGCGAGATACTAGAATTTGACAAACTACTTGTACAGGTAATAGAAATATTCCTTTCAGACAAAAACCTAAGATTAGATTTTTCTTTCAAACGATAAATTTAACTGATGATACACTAATTATTAAAGTATATTGTGTGTATAGTTTTAAAGATGTGTTAAACACCTATTTTACTGGTGTGTGCGCGTGCGTGTATTTCATGATGGACAAGCTTCAACCTCGAACAAAGTGGGTTATACTTTTATATAGAGAGTTTATTTACTTTTATTAACTTTATACTTTTTAAAGTGCAGTTTTGTCAGCTAAATATAGTATGGTATAAAGTTAATATAAGGCAAGCCATTGTCTACTTAATTTGACCATTTTTAAAAGTGCCCCACCCCCCTTCCCCCCCCTTAAGGTTTACTCACGAGCCGCCACTGGATAAAAGCCTATGTCGGCGGACGACTTTAGAGCTAGCGGCCTGTTTAGTAAGAATCATATTACCACTAGTAATAGGAGATATATGGTATGTATGGGGAACTGAGACAGCCGTTGATCTGGCTGCGAGTCCATTGAGTGGAAACATTGCCTCTAGTAAGGCCGTAGAACGATAATTTTCTAGGGAGTTCCACTAGAAAATGTTATTCCTAAAGTAAGATCTTATAGGTGATAGAAAAATATTTGTCTACTTTTCTAGGACCCCACTTACTCGGATCATTCCAAAAAATGTTTTTTGTTTTCCAATAGCATATAGAATGTAGGGATAAAAAGGTATTTGAAATGTTAATTTTACAATTGGAAGTTTTACGAAAGTTTTTGTGAAATTATTAAACACACATGTAACTCCACTTGTAAAATTATTTTTTCTGTGTCAAACTTATTTCAAGCTAACCTTTAAATTAGGGGTGATCAACATACGGACTACATTAGTTTCTCCAGACAGAAAATATATTCTCAAATTAAATGAATTTTTATACATTTTACTATTTCCACCTTTTATGTAGCTTTAATATCTCAACCTATACGGTCCTCATTTATTGTTTTGCAAGTTTAAATTTTGTTTTTAGTAACGAACCAGCATCATAATTATTGGTGTCACAATTGTTTCACAACAGATCTAGATAAAATTAATGGAGTGGGACGAAAGAGTGGTAGTGTTGGGGAACAACTTTAAATGTGTTATTTTTCATTTACAGATCTTTAACGTATAAGTTTATGAAAAATATTATAGGCCCTAATCTTAACATAATTTGGTTTTCAATAAAATACAAAACTCACATTTTACAAATAGTATATATAGGCTACCTATTTGTGTGAGTGATACGGCGTTCAAAACATTCGACGGTTAAGATATAATATGCATTAATTAACTCAATAAATAAGTGAAGTTTGCTAATGTCATATTCCATAAGATTAAGCTGGTAAAACACAAGCATTCAAGAATGAGATTTGTTTTGTTGCCTCAAAAACTGCACTTTAGCCCGCATCGGTGATCGAATGATTCAGAAAATAGACTGAATTTTTGATGATGGTGAGACCGGGTTAAAATTCCAGTCAAGTGAGGGTGAGTTTTAATAAATTGTTTCTGATTTTTCCTCCACGAAAATGAGAGTGCATATCCTCTAAATTATAGATTTCTCTTTCTTACACCATTGTGAAAATATGTGGATAGCCTGAGCGTGCTAGTAAATACGTGATACGGGTGACATAAAAATTCGGGCCACGATTATTGAACAGTTAAATTTTATTTTAGTTAATAATAATTATGTCCTTACATTACATTTTAATAACTTTTATTTTAAATACGGTGAAATACTTGAAGAAAGAATGAGTAGACAAATAAGTGGGAAAACACTCCTAGCATACCTGAAAAGGATAGATGAATATTCACTTCTTAAATAAAAGCTGAGCACGTCAGTCAAGATTATTGACATTGAGGCAATCCTGCCTGTCAGAGATTTTCTTCTTACTTCTCGTTCGAACCATCCGCTTTTAATTTCACTATTTTAAAATGACAGAAAGGAAGAATTTAGGGAAAATGTCCCCACATTTGCTTGAAAATAAAATACCTCGGTACGCTCGGCCGAGATTCTAATCCCAACTTCCTTGTCAGCGGCAAACTAGATTAGATAAGCTTGACATTATTCCAAATTCCAAGCGTTTTGGTCGTGTTTATTAAACCACTTTATCTCTAAAGGTATGTTTTATATTACGAGAGCGATACACCCAGCAGGATTTGAACTACGACCTCCCATTCCTCATAAAACAAAACAAGACTGAAGCCTTTGTTTGTGTTCCCATCATTGTGTTAAAAAGAATGTTGTTTTAGGACTTATGCCGGCATGACATACAAATTTAGGTCTTGTGTCATTAGGTCTTGTTCTTGTTGGTTTGTGAGGTTAGGTCTTGTGGTGTTAGTTCTTATAAAATTAGGTCTAGTGAAGTTAGGTCTTGTGAAGTTAGGTCTTATAAAATTAGGTCTTGTGTCTTTAAAGTCTGTTCAGCGTAGGAATTGTTTTCTGAAAGGCCTTTTTCCCTACCAGAAAGCTATTATATAATAGGATATTGGTAAGGAAAAAAGACCTTTCAGAGAGTAATTCCTACCGTGAATGGAGTATAGGTCCAGTGCCTGTTTGAACAGAAGTATATTTTAAAGTAATCTATGAAAAATAAATTTTAGGTCTAGTAAAGTTAGGAGCTATAACATTAGGTGCTGTGAAGTTAGGTCTTATAAAGTTAAGTCTTATGTTGTTATAGAATTTAGGTCTTGTGCCGTTAGATCTTATAGGGCTAGGTGTAATAAATTATAACTTCCATCTCATTACAAATATTCAGTCCCATCCTGACCATAATATAAACAACATTAAAATAACCTATCACTTCCTAGATTTGAGAACCAATTACCTTGATTTGATGGCTATAGAACCTGGGGTTGAGGGTGCGTATCGGGACTTACATAGGCTGCGTACAAGGGGG
>CABFWB010001434.1:147917-160516 GCA_902151455.1 Timema bartmani
TACATAGGCTGGGGAAAAGGGGGGGGGGGGGAGCCCGACTTTTTCTCAAGAATGCCGCGTGCCGACAACTTTCGACGGAGCAGGACCGCATGAACGAAAAGAGGATGGTTAGCTTAAGTACGAAATCCAAATAACCTGCACCGAGTGCACACTTGATACTTAATAATGCATACATTAAAGATGCGTGAAGAATGAAAACTAGCCAAACAACGCATATTATTAAGCCATAAAAATATTGCTAAATGTTTTATTATTAACTATTTTGGCTCCCAGAAAAAGTTAAAGTTATATTTAATATAAATAAGTACAGCTTAGTTTTCCTATTTTCTTCAATAAGTAATAAACTATCTCACTTAGAAAGTAGCGTTGCATCCAAGGTTTCGTGTTAAAAATTTATTTGAGGTATTTAACATGCACTTTCTGAACCGACTGATAAAATCAGGACACAACTTTGATACTATCTTAAAACTTGAAAATACACAACCTCCCCAGTCCATTATTTCATCACTTTGAAAGGGAAAACACACATTTCACTAAAGATAAAAGTTCCGCTATGTCAGGAATCGAACCTGGGAATTTAGTTTAGTAAATAAACATGCTATCGATTGAGCTAAACTGTCCCACAATCTCACCGTTAAATAAATCTGTAAATCCTTTTCTTGTACAATTATTGTTTTGGAAAGCATTTATTATTATTATTATTACTATTATTATTATTATTATTATTATTACTATCACCGCGTCTTACTACCCATTCGGGTTACACGCATTTACGCTAATGTTTAATGGTAGGGTGATTGTAAGATGAAATGGAGGACCTACAGTTTAACGTGGAATCCGAACCACGGTGGAGGCCTGGCATTACCACACATTCTCAAGTTGTAATTAATACACGTCTTGTCAGAGGGGAGGGAAGGGTTTGGCAATCAAATAAATCTATGCTGGGACCGAGGATTGAACCCCGGACCCCCAGCACAAAGGTCCGACACCTTACCCCTAGACCACTAGGGCACCAGTATAATTTTAATAAAGGTAACCCATAATTATTTGAGGAGTATGAGATTTTAACATGTAACAAAATACATCATTTATTTGGTCTTGAAATTAGCTTGGAAGCAGTAATAACTGTTGGCTTACTGCAAGACGTAAATGTTAAGAAGATATATTAATCTTAACTGCATTAGAAACTGTCAGTATTTTATTATTGCATTACTTTATAAAGTGAATAATGTGATCCATCCTCCTTTTAGACCAGCGCCATTTAACTATTTTACGCTATAGTCGGACCTTCACGGCCAGCTAGCACACACAGAACGAACTATTTATTAATATGTTTGAATGCCAGCAAAACTTCACTGTTTCTCAAATAATCATTATATAGTCAATCTTAAATCAATATGACAAGGAAAGAGTATTTAAAGGAATTGCATACACATTCTTGTTGAGAGTTAGTGTTTTTTTTTTGTTTTTTAGCATCGCATCTTACTACCTGTTCAGGTAATACGCCTATGTACTAATTACTCTAATGGGTAAAGAATTAGAGGAAGTTAACCAGCATTTGCGTGGAGGGAGAGTAGAAAACCATTTAGGGAAAACCATCCTCAGTTCACCCGAGCGAGATTCGAACCTCGATCTCCCCGTCCTCGTCAGTCTAGCTCAACAATAAACTAACGCGTTAACTAACTACACCATCGAGGTGGGTCTGAGAATTGTTGGTAATCTCATTGTAGTAAAAACATTATTGATTGAACTTAAAAAACATGCCCCAAAATAATAGACTATAAACACGTGTAATATCTGCTCGAAACACACACAAAATTAAATATTTGATATCTTATAGTAAATAAAATAACAAAGTAAAATAGATATTCTAGGAAATACCGTAAATAATTTATATTCTACTGAATCGGTAGTTATGCGGACAAATATTTTCTCATATGGTCCATTTTCAGTGATGAAACAGGGTTCTAATCCAGGCCGGAAATATTCAGGGACATTTTCCTAAATTGTTTCTCAACTTCTCTTCAAGAAAATTTGATTACATCCTCTTTAATTTGTATCTTCTACATCACTATCCCACAAAAATTATTTTAGGCGTGTAGCCCGGATAAGTAGTTGAGGAGGTTGAAATAGGTAATATTATGTTACATATCAATATTCTCCTATAGTTCACTCTGGACTATATTCTACCCTTCGCGGAAGAACGAAATTACACACTCCGGCTGACCCACAAAATCCATTATCGCTAGGCCTGTCAGCAGTTCCAGGAACTCACATCAAAAAACTTAATTAAACTAATGTTATAACCTAAATACTACATAGTTGAAAAAAGCTGCACTGCAATTGCTTATGTGGTTATAAATATCCTAAATAACATATATGCAACATCCATCCGAAACTTAAACAGGGACGCGAACCCCAAAACCCAAGTATATCATGCTACAATTTGCCTGGTTAATATCCTACAGACTATAATAAACTACATCGGAATCGGTTAGCTGCTCCAGAAATATACACAAATATCCGTCCTTCACCGAGACTCACAACACAAAACCTGAATATATCATGTTAAAACATACCTGGAGAACTATCCTAAAAAAACTACATTGCAATCGGTTAGTTGGTTCCATAGATATATCCAAATATCCGGCTGACACTTCACCGGGACTCACACAAAAACACCCAATTATTATACTAAAAAATGCCTGGATAAATACTTTACAGAATAATAAAAACTATACCACAGTAATTATGTGGTTCCATAAATGTATACAAACAATCGGCTGGCCCTACACCGGGACTCACACCGAAACAACTGATTATACACAAATAATCCTAAAATATGCCTGGATATTGGTCCAGTATAAAAATAAAAACTACACCGCAATCGGTTAAGTGGTTCCAGAGATCCTAAGTTACAGGTATCTTTAACGGAAACTCAAACCCTGACTGTATGTATGTGAAATCCTCCCTTAGCAGACATTTAAGTGAATAAAAATAAATGCACCGCAATCGGTTATGTAGTTCCAGGTATCTTTGCCAACAAACATTCTTAAAAACAGTACAGAACTACAATATTTTTTTACTTAAAGATTTTTACATTCCAAACCTTAAAAAGGCAGAGATATCCTGTAAAGTATTTTTAAGCTCGTAAACTTAATACAATACTTCTCCTTGCTTTTCAATTATTTAAACCTCCTCACTCTGATATTGTTTCGATACTTACCTACGACATGGCAAGTCTTACTGTTGGGATTTCCAGAATTGATTTATTTAAAAAAAAAACATTAAACGTAAAATTTATTAGAAAATAATCATCAACGTTAATCTTATTAAACTACAATTTATCTCAATCAAAGGATTTATCAAAACTGTTTACTAATAGTTATATTGTGGCCGTTATGGTAACATTAAATAAAGTATGGAATCGAACTATAGTCCCACAAAGTTATAGACAGTCATAATAACGTTGAAGAAACAAATAAATTCACTTTAATAACTAAAATATACCAAATGGATAATATTTTATCAAATCTCTTTTTTTTTGTCTGCCCGGAAATATTATTAAATACTTTAAATCAGGTTTGGGACCCTTAAATTATTGAAGGTTTTTTTACTCAGCTATTTACAAATTAAGTAGATTTCCTTTAGAGTTAATCTGTTATTCACGTTACATGTGTGGAATATAATTATTATTAGGTACTCATTAATAAATTCATAATTAGCTATTCACAGTAATTAAGATTCTGGAAAGGGGGAGATCGGCTTTATGTTACCATTTTCAACCTGTAAATGTGGGTAGCACTGCTGCCAAAATAGCGCGTTGCGTGGTTACATCTTTAACAGCTAAACAAACAAAAAAAGTCAGCCCATATACTAATGACAGAAAACATTATTAACTAAGTATGTAACAAATAATTGATTTTATCAGAAAGAGAACAAACAAGTAAAATGAATTAAGTAGATCTAACCATTTGGACATCGCAGAAAGACATAACCCCTCCACCATCACTCCTGCCAACAGTCAAGAAATAATTTAAGGACTTAAGGCTTTTCTCTAACTCCGGCCTTGGGTGTAGCTAGGCAAACTATTCAGCAGTCATGTGTGGAGGTATAGCATACCACGCGGGCTGAGCCAATAAGTTGCTACCTTTCAATCTTGACGGAGTGTACAACAAGCTGCATAGAATTTAGGCGCGTGGTACTGCACATGTAATAATGGCAACACTGTCTGTGATGTAGGACCGTTAATGATGACCCTCAGAACGTATTAACATTTCTAGATGGACCGGTGTGTTGTTCACTATTAATTTTGGAATGTTCTTCTGTGGTGCTCCAAGATGTCTAGGTATGTAGTGCCACGCGCCTAACTCCTATGCAACTTGTATACGCATTCTTGACAGCTTTTTTCTCCCGGCATTGTATGCTGAAACTTTGAAAACAATTTAATTGTGTTAACAAAGTTTTCTAGATTTAAATGTGTATGTTTTTTAATTACTTTTGTTTCAAACAAGCTATATGTGCATTTTGGGTGTTGAGATTCCGAACACCTGTATATCACGTTGGAGGGGAGCTAATGAATACTGCGATAAGCATACTCTACCACCTCCTAAGTCATTTTTGGAAGTTGAAGGAGATGGTATAAGTCAGAAGCACTCTCTTGACCTTGGGGTGATAAATCACCCTTAAATATGGATGAACCTTTCAGTGGTCAGCGACATAGGCTGTGGATGGCATTTAGAAACCACTGCATTAAAAACCTTTGTAATATCCCTGGTCCCACTGGACCAAACTTTTATTCCAGTTGTTACCTGTCTAGGTATGATAAAGAAAAAAAAATTTAAATGAAATTTGTAACATTTTACTAACACCAATCTCGAGTTATTGTTTTAATCAAAATTGACATTATATACTTTTTCTAATAAAATGAACTCAATTGTTGGCTTTTTCAAATTATTTTGTAAATTATTTAAGCACATTTAAATTGGCTCTTCATTACTAGACCAGTTTTCTTTAGAGAAAGCTCCAAGTAATTTTACTATGTATTATGTAGATGTTTGAGTGACAAACTTTCCATATATTTTATTTAACACTCCTAACCTCCGATTAATCTCGAATTAATGTAGAAAATATCAACCTATCTTGTCATTGTGGTAACAAATGTGTATATCAATTCCTTTTAGTAGTTTAAAAACAGAAGCTAGGACACGCAGCATGAAATTAATTTTCGGCTAGACCAATACTAAATTGTGTGGTGAATGTTTACCTGAATATTACTTTCTTCATCAATGAATGTAAAGCAAATAGTGGCGTACTTTCCTTTATTTTTACTTGAACCAAGGAATAATACGAAAATATGTAAAAAAAAAATATGGTGTGCATTATTTAAGCGTCTTATTCCTATTAATATATATCAACTCTCCTCTTAAAATAGGTCATGTCCCTTTTATTTTAAATAATTAATTTATTAATAAATATTATGGCACCTTTTCTTAATGCTCGCCATATATATCTCTTCTAACGTTAGTAAAATACATCACAGCCCTGATAATGTTTCGTTTTCCTGTTCTTAGTAAAGAGTATCTGAATTAGAGTATAGATCTGCCCCAACATTTCCTTTATTTGCTACGAGTGAGAGCTTAATGAGAGAATCTCAGCCACAAACACACAGGACGCGAAACATGAAAGTGTGTTATCAATGAGTGAGACACGTTATCAGTATTCCGGATGTTCTTCTCACCTCCCCCCCCCCAATTTTTTCCCTTCTTCAAACAGGAGCGGACAATGACGTAGAACAACACAAACTTGATTAATTTTCCGGTGAATGTCAAAGAGCCGCCATACAAAGAATACATCTCTTTTATTCTTACACTTGGTTGTCACAGCTCCTAATTTGACATGCTTCATTTTAAATGCCTTGTAAATTTAATGAATAGAAGCACTGACATATCGGGTGTGAGAGAGAGAGCAATAGGTTTTGTTTTACTTGCCTGACTTTTGTATTAATTATTTTTATTTAATAATATATTTGACACTTAAAATGTACGAAGTGACCATATTAAAAAAATATATAACCTCGTAGATTGCTATGATAAAATAATTGTTAAAATATTACTAATACTTATTTAAATTAAAATAGAGATGTCACGATACCTGTTTTTCTTGATTCCGATTATCAATTACAATTCTTAAGTTCAACTTCGATTTTTTCGATTTTCAATTTCAATTCTTGAACATTTTTCTTTCATTATTTTCCCAAGCATTATTGTATATAAAATCTAACATGCCTGATACCCTACTCCCCCTCAATGCGAAACTAGGACTCGATCATTACAACACATGTCTTTTGAAACTTTAATCTCACACACAATCTTATATATATTTATTAAACACATTAAAATTATTCCAAACTTAAAAATCAAAACCAAGAATTCAAATGAACTCAAAATTAATACAATAAATTGTGGATTTAATAACGGAAAGAACACATTTCACACGTTACAAAAAAATTATGTAGTCCACCATAACTGATTCTATGCACGTTAGTTCGTCAGAAATTAGTGGTGAAGTTTTGATAAATATAACGGTTTTTTGCTTAAGTTTTATTAACTATGTCGATTTTTGTTATATTTTTATTAAATTTGCCTTATTCAAAGAGCGAAGTAAAACATTAGAAATGTAAAAGTGACAAAGAATATAATTACAGGAGAGCAGCCATTTTAATTTGATGGGAATATCGTAACTTTCGATATATATGCCATGATATATCAATTAATGATAGATATATCTATATATTATGGAGAACTGCCATCCCTAGTCTACGTATTATATATCAATTGTTTGCTTAGAATCGATTCATATATTCTGACAGTCTCACTTAGCTAACTCTTACTTAAAAAAAAGTGTGTCAAAGTTGTAAAGTTTTTACCTCTTGATACTGTCAGGTCGTATTATATTCGAGACCATTTATTTTTCATGTAGATCACCTCAAAATGTTAGGGTCATATTATATTCAGGATCGTGCTATATTCGGGACATTACGGTATATTTACAATTTGCCGGCATTTAAGTGAAACAGCAACTAAACTAATATGAGAGATAGTCGATTATTACCCTTTATGAATCTTGTCGTTTTGTTTAGTTGCCAGTTTTATTGAGAACTAAGAATCTAAGTAGCTAGAATCGTAATATTAAGATTGATTCTTGATTCTTTCGATACCAGTAAGAATCAAGGGTATCGAGGTATCGAGTTTGACAGCCCTTAATTAAATTTTATGTAATATTTCCACCTATTACACAGCACCCGCCTCGTTGGTCTAACGCGCTACTCTCGCAGTAGACTAGACTGCCGATGAATGGAAGATCGAGGTCCAAATATCGGTCGGGTGTAATAAGGGTGTTTTTTTTACCAAAATTGTTATTCACTCTCCCTCCACGCAAATGCGGCTACACTTTTTATAAATATAACCTTCCTCATCTCTAAAACCATTAGCGTAATCATAATAAGCGTATAACCTGAACGGCTAGTAAGAAGCGGTACTAAAAAGTTTTAAAAAAATCCACCCAGTAACCTTTATGCGGATGTAAATGTTATTATAAACATAAATCTATCTTTAACCAAGCCTTAAGGTGGGGTTGTGGGGGACAATTTTATGGTCAAAATAAACCAAATATTGCTCCAGCACAAACCTAGAGTTTAACTTTCTTCACGTGGTGACCTCAACATTTCTTGAATATCCGTCGAGGATGTCCTGGAATTAAATGAAAACTTTTTTCTTCTTTAAAAAGTTTGTTATCTAATGCAGGTATACTCATGAGTCATGACAAATATTCAACTTCTGTTAATATCAGCATTTGGAGAAAATTAAACTCTAGGTTTCTATTGAAGCAATATTTTATTTGTTTTTGGACAAAATGAGTTTGCTATAAAAATTGTGAAAATACTGGCCTTTTCTTGTGTTCCTAACATTCCCACCCTACGCCTGACAACATTAAGACTAGGCCATGATCGTACGAGTTATTTCATATCAATCAACCCAGAAAATCTTCTGAATACGTTTAATAATGTTCCTAATTTAATATTCAAATAAGAAAGAAATATTTTAAACATATTATTGGATTAAATATGTTTTATATTATTATTATTGAAAACTATACAAATTGAATATTCACAAACGTTTGTCCTTAACCAAATAACTATTCCTTTTATTTACTTATAGGGGGCCAACCATATTACCGATTGATGAATGCAGGCCAACGCAACTACAGTAGCCCCGTGGCTTCTTTGGTGCTGACTGACAGTCAACAGTTAGGTATATACCTAAATGTTGAATGTCAGAAATGACAGCTGCTAAACACATGTTTTTTGCAGATCATATGGTTTGGCGTAGGGATACATAATTTAGCCTGGTAGCTTTTCAAAATCCGTCACCTGTCAGCTGTGAACTGTCAGTCAGCACCAAAGAAGGCATGGAGGCAAGAGATGGAGAGAGTTCATCTATTCTCGACAATTCTGACATGTGTGTGCTATTGTATTCCAACAAGCGGGTGTGACTGGCTGTAGCCTGGTCATAAGGGAGACAACCCTTGCTAACCTTCCTCTTATTTCTCCCTTTTCCGCGCTACTTGCGATTCACCGAGTGGAACGACTCTCATCCACAGTTCAGGGTTCATATGGCCAGTAGAAAGTGTCATTACGGTACTTGGACATACCTCCCAGGATTACTTTCATTTAATGCACTCACGCGATTAGGTGTGTATAATTACAAGCTATCTTATAGCTCTGCCAATAGTATTATATAATTATAATACACTAACCGCTTAACATTTTCTAAGTAATTCAATTTATATCATATAATTTGTTCAATACATTTGTGTAATCTTTCTTTTTCATTTTTATTGGTTTCACAAGCCTGAGATATGTAATTATTCTATTATTATTATTATTATTATCATTATTATTATTATTATTATTATTATTATTATTATATCATTAGGTATTCATATAACTTCTTGGGCCTTTCCTAGTCAAAAATTGATTTTCTCAATAACACTTAGGAGGTCAGCCCCATTGGTCGTTGTATCTACAGCGCAAATGTTACTTTTGTTGAACTCAACTCTTACCATAAATGAAGAGCCAAACTCAGAGAGTCGTTTAAAGAACTCTCTTATCATTAATATAATCAGTAAATATTCTAAATCTAATATCTAGACTCGCATTATTCTGCTTACTGTTTTTATTTTTGTTCTTATAATCAACACTAATGCTGATTGATTTTCCACTATTTTTCTTTATTAATGTATTAATTACTTACTTACTTTATGGCATCAGGAACTCAAAAGTTCATTGCTGTAATTACAAAAGTACTCCACCTATCCTATCTTGGGCTAGTTATATCCAGCCCACCTCATTACACAATATTTCTTGGTTTTAATGTTATCTTCCCATTTACGTCTAGGTTTTACTAATGGGCTCATCCCAGAGGGTTTTCCATTAAGTACCCTGAACACGGCTCTAATTCTTGTTTATCTTAACAATGTCTTGTTATCAGCACAGGGTATGTAGCTCATAGTTATGTAACCTGCTCCAATCCCCAGTAGCCTTATCCCTTTTTGGACTAAATAACTTCCTAAGCACTTTGTTTTCGAGCACACTAAATCTGCTTTCGTCACTTAATGTAAGAGACCACGTTTCACTCTCATAGAAAATAACCGATAAAATTATTGTTTTGTATATTCAGAATTTTACATTCCTTGAAAGCAGGCGAGATGTTAAAAACTTACTGACAAAGTAATAGCGTGCATTTCCCAGCTATATTATTGTCCTAATTTCCAATATAATATCGTTTTATCTAGTTAAAATTGTTTTTAAATATTTAAAATCATCAACCCTGTCAAATTTTGTTCGCAGTAATCTCTAAATTATTGACCTTAATATTTTTCACTGTGTGATCGTACATATACTTGGTCGTTTCAGCGTTCACTTCAAAACCTGTTTCCTTACTATCCTCTTGTAAACTATCAGCATTACTTGTAACAACTTCCCTAATGGCATATTCGATGGCTAGATTAAAAAGTAATGGAGAAATTGCCTCTCCTTGATTCAACCCAATTCGTATTTAGAAACTATCCAGCCCATACCCTACCACGCGTTGCAGTCAAAAATTCCTCAATCACGTTATTTAAATTGAAAAATGACACCTGGACACGGGAATCAAGCCCGGGATCTTTGGTTTAGCACTCCAATGTTTTTACCACTGAGCTATTCAGGAATCGTCCCGTGTCCAGGGTAGTTCTTCACTCATATTTTAAGGCGGAGTCCGTGATGGACATGCAGAAATCGTCGGCTACAATTATGTGAACATTTTAAGTCACGAGCCATAAGATAACGCAACCATCATAGACACAATCGACACAATCGACACAATTGACAGCATAAAGCCAACTAATGTGTCGATGGTGGTTGCGTTATCTTATGGCTTGTGACTTAAAATGTTCACATAATTGTAGCCGACGATTTCTGCATGTCCATCACAGACTCCGCCTAAAAATAAGAGTGAAGAATGACACGGGACGATTCTTGAATATCTCAGTGGTTAGAGCATTAGCGTATTTAGCCAAAGGTCCAGGGTTTGATTCTCGTGCCCAGGTGCCATTTTTCAATTTAAAGATCTTGATATCTAGATATGGCTATATCAATAACTAGCAAATATAATAGCCTTGCTATTTAATCCATCATGATATATGGATCATAATCATTCCTCAATTAGCTTGACAAGTATTTTGAACATCACAAACTTAACTAAAATTTCATATAAATCATGTATTTTAACTGGATCATAGATATTTTAAAAATCTATGAATAATTGAAGAACCAACATGTTGACTTTCTAAATTTTTCTAATATTTTCTTGGTAGTAAAAATCTGATCCAATATTGATCTATTTCATTGAAATCCACAATGATGATCCCCAATTATTTCCTCGACATATGGCGTCAATCTCATTAAAATTTGGTATATCAAATTGTATAGTATTCTGGTAGTAGTGAAATACATCTGTAGTCATTACACTTGTTTTATAATCCTTTTAGAAAACATGTATTATAATAACTTATCCCATTCTTGTGGTAATGTAATCATTTTATTTTCTCATTTTGTAGAAACTATTTATTTGTATGTATCATAACTTAACTATAATTGTTTATTTTATTTTCTCATGCAATTGTGTTTTTATATAAGTTACTTGTGAACTTTTCATTACTCGTTTGAACGGGCAGTAAGACACTGTGTATATAAGTAATAAAAAATAAAGTGTCAATAAAATTAGACCTTTTGTTTTTATTTAACTTTAGTTTATATTTACACTCACTAACAAGAAACATAATAAGTTCTGTGTTGCCACAACATCTGTCACGCCCCATATTAGTACCATACACTATGTTTATTTTCAGATATGTATCCATAAATATATCCATGGCAGGAGAGGAGGGGAATAAAACAAAGCTTAAACCACTTTCCTTTTGTGAAATGTCAGAAGTGAATGAGAGGTTATGGAAGTTTAGCGGTGTTAGGTGGAGAGGTTTTGGTGACAGGTGAGAGGTGGGAGGGGAGGGTATGTGATTGTGTTCAATGGCCCATTCCTAGTTGGGTCTCATTAGATAAGACACAGCTGGCGTCACTGAAGCAAACTTCCTGTACAGTTAACAACATCCTGAAGAGGATGCTATAGAAGCAGCCAAATATTGAAGTGTTTATAAAAATGTATTAGTTATTTTAGAATTTATCTGTGCTTCATTTTGTAAAATTATATCATAGTTATTTAATAACATATTCTAACGTTCTTAAGATTCTTTATTTTGTTAACGACGATCATATTTCTTTAATTTTACTAAGAGTATAATTGTTATCTATAGTCATCCCCACAGAGGTAGGAAATCTAGTTAGAGGTGGGCGTGTCACAACTGGTTGCTACATCCCTCTTTATATTCTAGCCAAGTAGGCCTATTTACGTGCTAACATAATATGTACGAAACTCTAATATATTTGTCCTAGTAAGTGTTTGCTACTAGAATTAGTGGCTTAACCAACTTGACCACCACTTTAATGTAATCGTCTAGTCCATGTGATAACCGGCCCCATGGTCTAGTTGTCAGCACACCTGGCTAACGATCCAGAGGTCCTGGGTTCAATTCCCGGTGGGTACCATGGTTGTTTCTCCTGAAAAGGTAGCTATCCCAATGGTCACAAGAGTCTGATTAGTAAAACCTATGTTGAGTTAAGGTTTGCTACTGGTTCTGTACCGCTGTGGAACGATACATCACCCGAGACGGCTACCTCCCCTCTTTGCGGGAACCAGCATAAGCCGTCCTGATGTTTGCGTGAGGAAATGGACTATACATCACCATTACGCTGGCATTGGGTAAATCACTGGGTTGAGTTCACTGATTGGATAGTGCTCGTGACAACCTTTCTTGCTGGTTGTGTGTAAATACCCACATTACAATTTTTATTGGGTAGATACACCAGCCATCCACGGGCAGCTGGGAATGGCCTACAACAGCGGGGACAAAGCAAAAGCAATAGCATTAACCCTAGAAGA
>CABFWB010001435.1:0-17253 GCA_902151455.1 Timema bartmani
TAGCCCTAGTTATTAAAACATGTAGGAGGAGAGTTGAAATAGGCTAGCCCTAGTTATTAAAACATGTAGGAGGAGAGTTTAAATTGGCTAACCCTGCTTATTACTCCACAGATAAGCTGGCTGCTCTGTGGCCCTTCTTGGGCATCTGTGCTGAAGTGTTTGTACTGTGCGCCATCATCCTGATCTACGAGAAGAAACGCAACAAGTCTGAGCTAGAGGAGAGCGACACAGACCAGAGCCCGGAGCAGTGAGTATTTCTCTACTCCACAAAAACAATAGGGCTCAACTGAACAAGTTGAAAGTCTCATTTAATGAATATTGGTAATTTTTATCGTGTTAAAAGAGGCTAGGGCATTCCCAATCTTACTTTTTTCCTACACTGCGGTGACATTTGAGACAAGGTGCTCGAATTCCCACATTATTGTGACATTTCTGTCACTAGTTGTCCATCTCATAAAAATTATTTGGACCAGAGCACTAGGCTGAATCATGGTTTAAATTATTTGTAATTTTAATTTGTCCATGACAGTCGGTCGGTGATTAGAACAGAGGATCTCCTTCAGCAAATCGGTGCTTTTCAAAGGGTTGCCATGAAAAATCTGAAATAGTTTAAAAAGAAAAAAATGCATTGGTATATGTGAGTTAACTGTATTTCGAAGAATTTAAGACATCTGATATAATTGAAAATAATTCATGTGGGCCGTAGAGAAAAATCACTATTTTAAACACACATTAGATAAAAAAAAGATTAAGAAGGGACACTACGGAGGCAACCTTTCTGAGGTAATCTTCCCATCATTAGCCTACATGTTACCAAACACAAATAATGGAGGTCACTGGTCACCTTCAAGCTAGCGTCGTCGCCCCACAAACAATGTTGGCGAGGAATCAGTATCGCCATGCTAAACTACTCGCTCCCTTCTACCGGAAATAGCTGCTGATTGGCTGGCAAGCTAAATTTTCCATTGCCTCGCGTGATAATTCCTTCCTTGACTATAAACAAAAATTAGCTAAAAATAATCTCAACTTCTGGGTTAGTGATTATAATAAATTTGGACAGAATTTGATTTTTAACAACAATGGCTTTATAATAATGAAAAATTACTCGTTTGAAAAGTTGTATTATATTTGGAAGAAGATATAGGAGAGGTGGTTAGAAATATATAAAAGGAACAAACACAATATGACCTTTACATTGTAAAGAACACATTGTAAAAGCCATTTTTTGTGTTTGTTCTTTTTATATGTTTCTGTCCATCTTCCAATTATATTACAGTTACTCTAAAAAGCGAAAAGAGGTTTTCCTTAGAGAGATGATTTGAAAAGTTAATAGTCTAAAAATAAAGTTATATAATTGTAATTTGGTATATCTGTTGCTTACAACTTTGACTACCCTCCAAACATCTTAAAATTAGAAATTAGCCCCAAACTTTATTAAAACGAAGCATTTTAGTTATAATATGTTTAGACGAAAGTTAGCACTATAATAGACCATTGGAATGTGCAGACCATAACAGGGCTAACTTGTTAAACAAAAGGATAATTGAATTTAGGATGTTTTATAACTATACCGACAAAGAGAAAATGTTATTAACTGATAACCTTATTCTCTTAACCTGAAAAAACTTTGTGACAGTAAAAGCATGTTCTTAAAAATGTGTTTTTTTACTGTTTTATCTAAATAATATTTCTACTTCAGTATCAATAAGTTAACCCTTTGAGTGCCAACGTCGCTCAGAGCGATGCACGAAATATCTGCTAGAATTGCCAGCGTCGCTCACAGTGATCCGGTGATCAAGCTCTTAGTTCAGTATTAATTCAACAGATAGGGTAGATTTTATTGCCAATGCATTCTCGTATGTTCAAGCTACTTTTATTTGTCTTTGCACTTATATCGAACATGAAAATTATGTTATAACTTTTTACTTTATGAGTTTTATCTTTGGCCTTGTTTGTAAACATGGCTACTAAGAGGAAAGCTGTGATTCAAGACACAGAAATACTTGCAATATTTATTTATAGCTCAAGTGAGAGTGATAAATTTGTTAGTGATTCTGAACTTGTAAATAATGAAACTGAACAGGAATTATATTCTAGTGAAAGTGAAATATCGGAACAAGTAGGAGTGGCAGCTGACATTGATAACATGAGTGTGAATACTAGTGATTCCTAAAGGAATTAAATAAATCTTCACGATCAGGATAATGCACCCCAACCTCTTCATATCTATGCAAAAGTACCCGGTTCGAAGTCCCCTCCCTTCTGATTCCAAACCAATTATTTTTTAGACTTTATTTTACTATAGCCCTGCTAAAGTTGATGGTCACTGAAACAGCTGCTATGAATAACCCAATTTTAGCGTAAAATCTAAAGTAAGTTTTTTTTTTGTAAATCTTGTTATTTACTCAGTTTATCGTGTTCTTTTCGGTGATTTATTCTATTTCAAGCAATTTAAATTTTCAATGCTTAAAAAAATGTTAAATAAAAAGATAATTTTTTTAATATCTTGGTTAGTGATTTTTTTAATTATAATTAAAAATTAAAAAAGTATATGTATACTTATATCATCGGATTGGCAAGCATGTTTATGTATGTTTATGTAAAAATTTGAGTGCAAGATGTTCAAAGACTAATAAGTTATTAAAATTTAAATAAATCCTGTATTTTTCAGCAAAATAGCTTGGCACATTTAGCACATTATTTTGTCATTTCTTTTGGCACTCAAAGGGTTAATTAAGTATGCTAGCTATCCCTCATAATTTTAATCATGGCTTAGCCCAGTACTTTGTTCCAAATAAACTAAATATTAGGGATAAGCGAATAGAGGTTTTCTCTATAGACATCCAATGACAATTTCCTACCTATGTCCTTTTACATGTTCCTATCTAAGTGTCATATCATTATAATAAAACCTAGGTCAGGGTATTTGTCAGTAACGATTGAGTTACTTAGAGAGGCAACCATTACTTCTTTATCCAATGGTAGTAATGTAAACTCCATTCACGGTAGGAATTACTCTCTGAAAGGTCTTTTTTCCTAACAATATCCTACTATATAATAGAGTTCAGGTAGGGAAAAAGACCTTTCAGAAAACAATTCCTACGGTGAACAGACTTTAAAGTGTGAACACTGTTCTTTTCATTTTAAAAGCCATATTGTGTTGGTTCCCTTTTATATGTTACTACTTACCTTTCTTGTACCTTTTACCAATATACAGTAGTCTCGGAAACTCGACCTAATGTGGACTGAGGTGGTTTAGAGTTATTGAAATGTCTTACTATGTTTACTAAACAAGGATGAATCACAGTACAGTATTGAATATTATAGGTACAATTGTACTGTACTGTAGTATTGTACGGTACAGTAACAGTAAAATGTATTAATATAATGGTTTATATACATCTGTGTAATATACAGAAATGCAGTACAGTACTGTACATATAATATTGTATTGATTCGAATAACACATTACTGAAATGAAAAACTAACAAACACAGCACTTGTAAAAACACCACAGCACTGCTGTTCCATTCGAGTTACACAAACAAACTGAGAGGTTATACAGTCGAATGACCTTGGATTGTGATGACTGGCACCAACAACTGCGTGAACGTGCGCGTGTCGAGTTTCCGAGAGACTACTGTAATACACTTATCTCATAGAGCAAAAATAGGTTTTTCTTATAGAAATATTAATATTTGTAATTTTGAATTGAATAAGATCCCAAGCAAGATTCCTATTAACATTCAGCCTGATGTGATTCACACACTTTATAAACATGGTTTATTTCTAATAATCTGTCTGTGTTTGCCCCGCACCAGGAAGAACACCCCAGACCACGGCAAGGAGTCTGTCAGACAAAGGAAGTGAGAGAAGGAGTTTGTTACATTTTCTGCTGGCTTCTTGTTGAATTTATAAAGTTATATCTATAGAATCTATGTACTGTTTTATCCCTCTGGTGTGGAGCTAGTTAAACTGGGAACACCACTCTCCAACACCAGCCAACAGAAATCTAGTATTTGTAGTTTATTTTTACAATAGGGGTGTGGAAAGTCAAATCAAATAAATCTGAATTATTATTGAAGTTTGAATATTTTAAAGTAAAAATCATGTGGCATAACTTTATAACTAGGTATTAAATATAATTTACAGAGCTATGTTGCAAACATGATTGACATATTATTTCAAGCTAAGCTGATAAATTAAGCTATTTTCACAAAATATAATCTAATTATTTTAGATTTTTTCGTATGAACATTAATTTATAATGTTCATAACACCTCAAAACTTTAAAGCTTTTTTAACTGTCAAATCTGAAATTTTTACTTTGGAATTGAAGTTGAAGCTGATGAATATTCAAAGCTAATTGCATGCACACCCCTATTTTACAAAATATGTCCTTTTTTAGAAGTGAGCACCTGTCATTGAGTATTTGCGATGTGCAATTGAAAGTAAACTTCACTCGAGATCGCTATCATCGGTGAGCGTTGCTGCCATATTGCAAAAGTGTGTGATGAGTCACTTGGTTCAGTTTCAATAGTTTACTGAACTGGTTAAATATAGTAAAAATAATGAAACCCAATGACTAGGAATTTATCTTATAACATGAAATTTGAGACAAGCATAATTGAACCAATTAATAACATCAAGAAAGTGATCTGGAAGCTTGAGAACCTAACATAAACCAGTGATATCTTCCTTTCTTATATCTAGGTGTGGTCGAGCAGCAACTATTTGTATCTGGCGGGCATTTCATATTGCATACAACTTTGTCACAGGCCTGTAAAATTTCAAATATAAGTTTAACAGTCTAATTTAATTTAAAAAAGGAAGATAGAAATGACTTTGTCACAGGCCTATTAAATTTCAAATTGCAAGTTAAAAGTTAAAACAGTCACATTTGACTAAAAAAAAATTAAAATGGTTTGCTTAGTTAAAGAATTTATAGTACTAAAGCAAATTTCACTTTTCTTTGTGAAAGTTCTGTTCCTAACAAATCTGGCTAGTAATAATAAATTTAAAAAAAATAGAAAACTAATCTAAATTAAGTTTTTGCAAGCATAGGGCCTAAAAATCTCAATGTGGAAATGTTTAACTTGTTATGTTGTTGGTACTGACACAGAAAATTAAATTGTAGGAATCTTGATTTCGCTATCTTGTAGACTTGTAACCTGTGAGAAATATTATCATAGTTTTGTTGAAAGCAAACATAATAATTTACGAATTAATAAAAATAATACTTGCCTTTGTTTAGTATTAGTTGAATTGAAATATTTCAACTATGATTATCAGTTAAACACTATTTTTTGTTCAAAGTTTGAACTAAAGGTTAGTGCTAACATGTACTTACCAACCAGGATCTTGAGATGCCCGATCGAAACACGGGCATAAAAAATACTCGCCCGACATTCCGGGATTTTTAGATGCCTGGTTTACTGCCCAAAATTTCAAGTGCCCGACCACCCCTATTGCCAATTAACTCAGTTGAATATTTCTTAACCATATCTTTTATTTGTAATAAAATAATGAAAGCTAACTGCGTAATAGTGTTTTAAGTGGTGTTAGCTATGGTAAAAATACTAATAAAAAGTGAACAAACCAAATCGATCTAAAGAAAATACTGAAAATTATGTTTCACAAGATAAGATTAAGTCTCATTAGGTGATAAATATCTTATCATATTAAATATTGTCATTTATTTTATTTAACATCACATTTTAGAATTCATTTCAAAATTAATTTATAATCAAATCAAACGTTAAAAAATATATCTCATTTGTTGAATCCCTTAAAAACACATTAATAAACATTGAAAGGTGGTTAGACAGGCAAGGCCTACACTTGTCAGAAAAATGTAGGCCTTACATTTTATAATCTAAACACATCTTTGTTTTGAAGAAGGGACCTGATGTGGCCTGAAATTTACTTTTGTGTTTTAAATATGAACCTTTTTACTCTCCTTAAAATGTTTATTAAATCCATAATGTTTTTTCCTTAATTTACAAGCACAGATTTGTTTCTTACCATTTTTATATTTGCCAAATCAACTACACTACTGGTTTACTAGCTTTTGAGAAATCATTGAAATATTACATGTAATTGTGTACTTAAACTTGAAATGACGTTTTCATCAACACAAGGTTCAATAAAGTATGACGATGCTACTACTTTGTGTCATATTCTCAAGTCTTTGTTCTCCTTTTGGTGTCATTTTCCTCTATAAAATACTCATTGGTTGGTTTTGGAAAATTTATTCTATACATATATATTCCATGAATTGGTTCTACTGAATTATTGACGCAAAGCATGAAATATTCTCTGTCCAGTCCAAGAACTTAAGTACTTTGTTAATATTAGTGGTGAGTTTAGAAATAAGGTTGTATTAACATTCATCTTGAAGAAACACATTGGTATTTGAATATGTTTTGTCAGGTTTTGTGACTTTTATCTTTTGGAATTTTTAACTCGATTGTTCATGCCAGGATCACAATCAACTTAACTTTTAACTTAACGTAACGTTCACTTAACTTCAGAAAACAGATGTGTGTTCACGATTCACGTAACTTAACGTAGCAACTCGAGCCAATCATATGCATTCTAGAGTATGTATTTTGATCTGTGGTTTGTACTATTTGAAAGTGATGATCTGTGAATGTTTACAGTTTTCAATCGATATAATAAATATCTATTATTAAACTATTTTGTTTCAATGTCTGATCACTAGAACTTAAGCTAAATATTAAACCTTGGTCATAAAACCAACAAATGAATTACTAAATAGCCCTGTTGATGTCACTCGCATAATGATTGGCTGTCTAGATCACGTGATACCCTTCAAGTAATGTTCACTTAACATGAAAAACCCCCCAGGATATCTATTACGTCAAGTTGATCATGATCCCGGCATTAGTCTTAAAATGGCTGCCAATTATGTTACTGCCCATCATAGTTTACTACAAATAATTAATTATTTTATTAGTATCTTGTGATCACACTACCCTCCAACTATGTCTATAGAGTTGAGTTTGTCTATAAGTGGCTTTTCTTTGGTTTATTAAATATTTCTAGTTATTTTTATTGTATAGTCTGTACAGTTTGTAGATTTTCAATATTTTTGTATTAGGTCTTGCAAAATAAACTTTCATAATAATTTTATTTATTTATAAGTTAAAATTAAAGGTGTATCTTTTTGAAACACTTTAACACAATCATTCAAAATATAATGTACATTTTTTTTATTTGTATATATATTTTTATTTTTTAAAATGTTTTTCATTTTGTATAGTTAGCTTCTACATTTATTTGTTGAAGCTTGTTTTAATCTAAGTTACAGCATTGGGCCACATTTTGTAAATCACTAATTTTTAAACCTTCAAATAACTTGTTAAAATAACGCAAAATCGTTTGTCATCCTTTCTTTGTAAGTTGACCCAAAGTCCATAAATAACTCGTTAGTATTTTTTCACAATTGTAAATATTACTAATTATACTTTCATGTATTTATACACCAAAACATTGATAGGTGGTGTTTATTAGGGGGATACGAAGGTCACTTTTCGATTCAAAGCAAAGTTGAATCAAAGTCCTTTTTTTAATGTTTAAAGTTAAAAAAACTACATTATATTATGACTATAAAATAGCATAGTCAAAGTCGAAGCTTCGCACACCCCTGTTGTTTATAAATATTTGTGCGTGCGTTACTATCTTTAGAGTAAGGGGAAACTTTTGTTTAGTAAGGTCAAGTAATTGATTTACCTTTTGGAAATGCCAAATTGTTAAAAGCATATTTCTCAATTATTAAATCTGTAAACTAAGAAATAAAACATTACTTCTATATATACATATATATTTTTTAATTATTTTTTTTTAATGGTTCGGCAATTATAATTTTTTTATGATGAACATCAGGTAAAGGTATAGTACAGTCATTGTGGGATGCGTTAGTCAATTTTAAAATTGAAAAATGACACCCGGACATGGGAATCAAATCCAAGACCTTGTACTTTCGATTCCTGTGTCCCAAGTTTCATATGATATTAAGATGCGGCTATAACCATAGTTAACAAATATAATGGTTTGGCTATTTAATACAACACAATATTAATTGTGTTCTACACATTGTGTCCGCTACCATTACGTGTGGGACACGTTTAGACATTAAGGGTTAAAGATACTCAATACTAATTAAGGTTATTTGGAATAGAGCACTAGGTTAAGTCGTGGTTTTAATTAGGAGGGATAGCCAGCACACTTAACTTGGTGTTACTAAAGTAGAAATTGTTTGGATAGAACACTATAAAAAACACACACACATTTTTAAGAACAAGCTTTCTCTGTCACAGACAACTTCATCGGGTCAAGAGAGTAGACTGATGCTCTTGGTTGAACAGTCGACCTTGCAGTTCAACCAAGAGCATCAGACCTGATGAAGTTGTCAGTGACAGTGAAATCTTGTCCTTAAAAATGTGTGTGTGTGTGTTTTACAGTGTTTCTATCTAAACAATCTCTACTCCAGTATCACCAAATCAAGTGTGCTGGCTATCCCTCCTAATTTAAACCAAAATTTTGATTTGGTATTTGTTGTATATCTCCTAAACTGCTTATTGACAACAACAAAAAAATTGGTGGGCTACCAATTACAGGTGTAAAATGTTTAAAAATGAAGTGGCCCAATAGCTAATTAATTGTATAGTAAAGGAAAATGATAAAACTAAAGAAAAAGGAAAAATAAACTAGTAAGAGTAAATTTTATGAAGAAAGCCCACCTAGAGAAATAGGAAAATTGTGCATTGGATTCTTGCCATATTTTTCCTCTTTCCCTAGGTGGGCTTTCTTCATCAAATTTACTCTTAGTAGTTTATTTTTCCTTTGTCTTTGGTTTTATCATTTTCCTTTATTATAAAATTAAGTGTAATGTATTGAATACCATGAGCTTCCCACAATGTCGACTAACTTGAAAGTTTATGGCCTTGAGAATGTAAGCTTGCCATCCAAACCTATCCTGAGACACCTCCATCAAATCCCTGATCTGACACTCAACCTCCTTTAAATACATTTTAACATTATCCTCCCATCAACTTCTCATCCGACCAAGGTGTCTTGTATCGTCAGGTTCCTCAACTAAAATGTTGTAATCGTCCATATATCACTTCAACCTGCGTGTGTTGATTATTCTTAATATGTTTGGGAATGCATACAAACTATACCATTTCATTCCAAAAATAACTAATTTACTAAAATGTATTGATAAAAATCTTAAAACCATGCAATTTGAGTACCTAAAAAGTTATCAAATAAATACATACTATGAAAAACTAACTGTATATTATGATGAACTTTTGTAAAAAGTGGTGCTGGAGAGGAATTGAGAAGATCAGGTTGGCAGACAGGGTGGCAAGTCCTAAGAAGAGTGGGTGAGAAGAGAACCATTTTGGATGTGATACTTCGATACAAAGAGAACTGGATCGGGCACATTCTTTGGAGGAACTGTCGACTCAATGATGTCATAAATGGTAGAGGAGGAAGGAGGAGGATTCAAATATAGGATTACATGATGGAAAGAAGAATATTCCGAGAGCTCAAGGAGGAGGCAGAGGACAGGGAACATTGGCGGTCTAAGTTCACTGACAAAAGGAATGGATTTTTCTTAAGATAAAACATCTTATAATAATAATTGAATCAAGTGTTGCTTTAATTCAAATATGTTGGTTATTAGTAACTTAAACTAACAAATCATTTAAAGGAGTTAGATTTTAATTAAAGTTGATACTAAGAAAAGTTACTGCATGCATTGAGATAATCAAAAACTACAATAACAAAGCAAGAAAACATGTCGTGGTGCGCCTAAGCACAGTTAAGTAAAAGCCAATACGTTCATAGAATCACTTAGGGGTGGGGAAAGTCCACTTTTTTGGTTCGAAGCGAAGTCAAGTCGAATATGGGAAATAAATCAACAATGAAACTGCTAGCCTACACATAAACAGGAATTTGAATTGAACATACTGATTCATGTATTAAACAAATGAAATAGCTGCATGTGTGATTTTAAAATATTAAAAAAAAAAATTCATTATTCAATAAACACTTCAAAAGTTTAACTGAACACTGATAATAAAAAAAATAGTTTAATTTACACCTTCAAGAAGAATAAATTCATCTTCAGTTGGTACCAATCACTGTTTGTGAGGTTATGGCCGTCTTGAAATTCAAATTTTTTAAGAAATTTTTCCCAGTTCCTTCAAAAAAATAAAGCAAAACTTGTTCTAAAATTCAAAACAAAAATATTTCTAATTTTTGAGTTAATTTCATTTCACTTTTATTTGATGTAAAATATAAGTGTGATATAATCACTAGACTTTGAATTGGGTCTGAATCGAATACAAAGTACACCAAGATTCGATTCGACTTTGAATTTTTTGAAGCTTTGCACACCCCTAGAATCATTAATCTCTCTTAGGAATGGGTTCTTCAAATCCCCAAATCGTGAAGTATTTTTAAGATTCAAATATCGAAATAAAAATCAAATTCTAGAATTGAAATTTAATTAAATCTTTTTTTCTCATCGTGTCGTAACTGTTTTGGTTATATGCCTACATTAATATGGCCGAGGAAGATAGTTTTGGTGGAAATGTACATACATTTGCACAAAGAAGAGATTGGGAAATCATTAAGGAGGTCACTCGGTTCACCCGACCGAGATTCTAACCCTGATCTCCCCGTTATTGGCAGTCCAGTCTATTGTGAGAGTGATGCCTTAGACCATTTGACCATTGACGAAGGTAATGTTTTACTATTTATATACTCTATAGCAAAATCAGAATCTAAAAACCACACCAATGTTGGAAAGCAAATGTCTTATGTTAACAGAGTTACTAACATTCAGGTCAGATTCCTAGTTTCTTTTTATAAATTCTTTTCACCTTCAGTGGCTGCATGGTCTAAGGCGTCACTCATGTTATACTAGACTATCAATGACGGGGAGATTGTGGTTCAAATCCTGGTCAAGTGCACTGAGGGTGGTTTTTACAAAATGGTTTTAAACACTCCCTCCACACAAATGTCGGTACACCACCTATGAATTACATTGTTCCACATCCCTAACTTAGTAAAATCAGTACATATGTGTACAACCAGAATAGACAGTGAGACACTAATAAAAAAAATTATTTTCAAAATTATTATTCATATTTATTTACTAAACACTGATCTTTCATTTTAAGTATTGAGTAAATTGGTTGTACCACAAATAAACTAGGTGGTAAGAGCCATTAGACATCTGCTGAGCAGGTTTTTTTGTGCTTTAATTAAAGCCAATATTATTTATGAATTTTGAATAATTATCGAATCAAATCATATCTTAGTTAAATAGTCTAAAATGATAATGCTAAATAAAAAGAATCAGCATTATAAAAAGAAAGTTAAGTTTTGTCCTTAAGTCCCTGTAAGCAATCATGTTTAAATGTAAGTTCCTCAACAAGTTCATGCAACAGTAGTTCACTTTGTCAAAGCTAAGAGCACCATCTGTCATGACTAAAAACTACTTCAATATAATATATCTTCACTCCTTAAAGTTAACACATTTGTTATCTACTATCCTGGTTGCAATTATTATAGGTTATACCAAGGTTCCATAAAGGTTCTTTTTAGGAAAAAAGTGTGGCTTATTTTGAGCCAAACTGCCAAGGATTGGGAGATGGGGTTCGAATCTTGGTCGGGTGAACTGGGAATGGTTTCCCCTAAATAGTTTTCCACTCTCCACCCACACAAATTTGGGTTCACTTCCTCTAAATTCAACCTTCCCAACCCATTATCGTAATTAGTACTTAAATGTTTAATCCTAATGGGTAGTAAGACTCGGTGCTATAATATTTTTTTTGTGGCTTATTCTAGAGTTGATTTCGTAATAATTAATAATCATTTACTTTGCCTCACAATAATTGTTATTAAAAATATATTAAAATTTTTAGGCGCATAGTGGGATTTGTAAGGGTCTAGAACCTTACCGATTAATTTTTAGTATCGTTTGATTCAAAATATCAAATCGAGTAATATAAATTCAAATCGATATTATCGAAGCTTCACAGGTCCCCAAGAATTATATTTCATCTTGTGGTGTTAGAGAAAATGTGAAGATAGGAAAAATAAAATGACAATGCAACTCAAGATAAAACATGCTTGAGCCATGCTAGTTGCGGAAAAGTGACTCTGTTTAGTTAAGGGCGAGACAATAAAGCTCATTCGAATGACAACAATTCTTAGGGGTCACCCATAAACCATGTATGACATTAAAAGAGGGACTAAGATTTAATAAATCGAGTAATTCTTTTTTAAGTTCTAAACGAATTTTATTACAATACTTTATTATGGTTCAACTGCACATATAGAAGACTCTTTGGAAAATTAACAACTTTTTAAAATTAGGAGTTAACATTGGAATTTAAGTATAACATCTGTGTTACTTAACACTGTGATGTACCCACGATGTAAAAATTATAACTCCTCCCTTCACCCCTCTCATTAGCGGTATGTGATTTATGGATGACCCCTTAAATATATAAATTAAATAAATGTTTGAACAAGAACATATTAAGGATTTTTTTTTCATCCATTACTGTGGTCTGGGTCAGTTTTTTTTATTCAAGCCATTTATTTTCCACTGCCGGCTTACTAGGCCTGTGATAGAATATACTAAGGATAAATAATGTTATATTTAGTCCCACATTGGTCACCAAACTAGTTGTCTGAAGAACATTGTAAAATGCATACATACATTACAGTATTTGTGAACTGATAAATTGTTCAGTTTAGTCCAATGTACTGGATGTGTGATGCCACATAGTGGCAGAACCATGCCGCCAGATCTGGAGCTCATTATAACTCTGCCACTTAATAGCGTGCCAGATAAACAAGAGTGTACTGCACACCTTTATTAATATCTGTAAATTTAATTCTGCCATTGTAATATCTTTAATAGTCTAATATTTTTAAAATATACATTCTTACTAGTAGAATTTCAACCAAGACTTGTTAACCATAAGTGTGTGCCATAATATTTTATTCAAATATTTACCTTGAATTACTCTTTTAAACTTTATTGATGTGCACAAACATGTTAAAGTTAAGTTAATTTTTTTAAACCAGATAAAAGCTTTACAAAACATTTAACGTGTATGATGGCTACTTGAACTTGTGCACGTGTTATCTGCATATATTTATACATGTGGTCACCATCCAAGGGCTGCGCCTGAACCTCAACTCCCAGCTTTACCATACTTGGTTACTATCTATCCACTTTATATGGTTCAGTTATATTAACAATGTAAGATACTTAAAATATGCCTGTATTATAGATTTGAATTATTACATTGATGAACTTACAGTTTTCATAACTTAGTATTGTATTGAATAAATCTTATGAAGTTATAATAATTGTGTGTTTTATTACAGTCACTTGTTGACATGTAACTTACCATTTGCTACAGCTTTTAGTTAACTAATAATGTTCACAGAATTAGTGGTGCACCAAAAATAAATCGGGGAAGGAGTTGTATTTAAGTATTAAAATATGACATTTCTGTACCTTTTTTTTTCAGCTGAAATTAGTTCTACTTCATATGTTTTTAATTTGTACTGTTGATAAACCCCAACGAGTAGTAAAGATATTTATTAAAATTATTTAAGGTCTTGGGGGAAGAAAATGCCCCGCTTTTTCCCGTGGGTCTAACACAGCAGAGGCTTACAAATATCAATTATATAAATATATATTAAATGTGTACTAACTTGATCAATTTATGGCACTTGGAGCTTGCAAGTTCATTGCTGCACTTACAAAAGTATGCCACCTATTCATATCTTGAGCTAGTTCTATCCAGTCCACCTCATTACACCCTATTCCTATCTTGAGCATGTTCTAACCAGTTCACCTCATTACACTTTATCTCTATCTTGAGCGAGTTTTATCCAGTCTAACTTTCCTGTTCATTCTCCCAAATATAAATTTATCGTCATGTAAGATCAAGAGGCCATGTTTCACAACCACAAAGAACACAACTGATGAAACTATTGTTTTGGAAATTCTGTGTTAAGCATTTTTCGACTATCCTTTCCCTAATTTTCACTCTAACATAGCTATTGCTATTTAAAATTGTTCTTAAATATTTTAACTCGATAGCCCTACCTACCAAATTAGATGGATTTGATAGAGATATTTTTTGTCATTGTTAAATTCTCATTTAGGTTGAACAAACATGCTAATTATGCTACTGGAGTAGGAATAAGTGGGGGAAACCATTTATAAAAACAGCACCTGTCCAGAATTCGACCCCCGAGCTATTCACCATCTGCATACCAGATCTACATTGCGAGAGTTACACCTTAGACCAACGTTTTTCAAACTGTTCCTTGAGGAGCCCTTGCGCTCCTGCACATTTATCTCAAGCTCAATGAGACAATTTTATAGTCTTTCTTTTTAACAATATATAATATCATTAATTAGGGTTGCCAATTATTTTCAAATCTGAATAAAGGACATTTTAAGTTTTTTGTTTGTTTTATACTGTTATATTTGTAAAATTTAATTGTCATGTTAATAATATTTGTATAAAAACAATTATCAGGGTTCCAGCCTGCATTCTTTCTGGTGCAAGGGCTCCTTTGATCTAGAAAGTTTGGGAACCACATTCAACCACAAAAGTGGCTAGTAAGAATCCTAAAATTAATAATAAAAATACTCTAGTTATAAATAAAAAAATAAAATTTAAGACACTCAAAAGTGAACAAAAACAGACCGTTTTAATAATTTAAAATAAAGACTTTCCTTGATAGCCAAATATATTATTTTCCCTGAACAATTACAAAATTCCCTTACATTTCCAAGCTTTACAATATTTTTCCCAATTTGGGCCAACCTGGCCCGATCGTCAACTCTTGTAAAGGGAACAATTTTAGGCTGCATAATACAGCAAGATAGATTTTTTTAAATTATTATTTTGTGATGTGTGTCTCGCATAATAACAGCTAGCCATTTCAAGTTGTTTGGTTTAACTATTTATTTTAAAGATGGACTCTTTACATTTTTATTGAGATCCAAGGACATGGCAATCCTGTATTTTAAAAAGTAAAATATCTCGGCTTAAAAACAAAGAAAATTGATTTTTTCAAATTATGCCAAGGTGTGTAAATTGCAGTTAACTATTTCATCGTTGTGTTCTTAAATGTTATTTTATTGCCAGTTAATCTTGTAAATATTTATAAAAGCATAGAGTAGAAATGGAAGAGTGTAATATTGATTATGTATTTTGTAAAGATTAGTATCTAATTGATGCTTTTCATACCATCAAAAAATTTCTAATAGTTTACCAAATCACTTTTAACTTTTTATAAAAATGCTGATATTAGGCCCTATGCTATTTCAACTGTAACCCAATTAAGAAAAGGTATATCTACCCCACTCTATTTTAAAGTTTATTACTGGTATAACTTTGATGTGTGAATATTATGTGTATTTTCTTTGTCTTGTGAAACTAATTAACATCTCTGGAACTTCCCAGGACTTTTTTGTATATATATAAATTGAGAGCTTACTGAATAAAGCTCAGAAATGCTTATTAATTTTGCAGACTAATGAGGTATTTAAATTCACTCTCCTAAACAAATGCCTAAGTTTGATCAATTTTATATTTTAAAATGAATTTACCTCAAATAATCTCAACCCATAATAATTTAGTTTGATTCAAATCCTGGGCAGGCATAAGAGAAGCCATTTTTAAAATAGTGATTTCGATTTTTTTTATATATTAATTTTCATTCACAATCTAAGATTATTATTATTATTATTATTATTATTGTTGTTGTTGTTTAAAGGCCCATCGACACAATGAGGTCATTAGGGCCTTGACATATAGAGATACAGTAAAATGCCCATAGAGAATGAAAATTATAAATAGTACACCCGTTGCATTAAATGGGTGGATGCGAAAATAAAATACACTAAACAATAATAAAAATATGTATTAAAAACTTAATATGAGAAAATACCCATTTGAAACACTCCATCGGAGTGCTCAAATAGGCTAGTAAAATATTTTGAGTGATACACCTGCTAATAAAAAAACCCACAGGTATATGCACTATATTAAAAATACAAAACAAAATTTTTAAAATAAAATAAGTTAGTTAAAATGACACAACAAACATATTAAAATATAAAATGATAAAAAGACAAAAGAAACATGTTAAAGCATACTAAAAGACGTGTTAAGTAGACAAAACGACATATTAAAGTACACTAAAAATGTTAAAAAAATACTCTCAATATGAGATAAAATCCAAATGAGCCACTTTATAAAAGTGACTAAATGGCATTAAAAAGATCCGCCAGGCGTATAAAACAGAGTAAACAAATAACTCCATCCACGCTATCGCGTAATAAAAAACATAGGTCACCTTTAAAATCAAGAGCCAGGCGAATAGGGGCATATTTACAACACTCCACCAAAATGTAGTACACACTAAGGGGAGCAGCGCAAAACTCACACACTGGAGGCGGAATCCCTCTCAATAAAAATCAATGGGTTAATGATGTGTGTCCGACACGGAGCCTTGTCACGATGACCTCCTCTCTTCTAGACTTTCGTATAGAAGAGGGCCACCGCGACACACCGTCCCTTATGGAACGCAGCTTGTTCTGAGCAGGAGTTGAAACCCACTGCTCGTGCCAGGCGCGTAAGACCCCATGCCGAACAAAACCCTTCAGGTCTAAAAACATGACACTCAAACTCGCCTCAGGAGGGAGATGGACCGTCTCCTTGGCTGCCTGGTCCGCCAGTTCATTACCTGAAGGACCAGCGTGACCAGGAATCCAGAAAAAAGTGATTCGGGTGCTTAATGAATCAATTTTAAAAAATTTGCTCATGTATCATCTACACGAGGGGATTCCAGGAGTAGAGAGTGGACAATGCCAACAGAGCACTCATGGAATCCGTGCAGATGAGAACAGAACGGTGACACTTACGATAAACAAAACATAAAGATTTAAAAATGGCGAATAATTCCGCCGTAGAAACACTGGATTCACCAGGTAAGCCAAATTTAAAATTATTTCCCTCCACAACAAAGCCGCATCACACAGAGGCTCCATACTTTGAACCATCCGTGTAGATGCGCTGAAAGCGAGTGGAGAGGAGCTCGTTAAAGGTCCTCTCATATATAACATGTGGGGTGGTCACTTTAGGAAACTTGGCAAGATCAAAATGG